>DWQX01001805.1:0-25270 GCA_018245475.1 Pharmacophagus antenor | reverse complement strand
ATATATATATATATAAATGGTTAATTGATTTAAGAAATATAACTTTAAACTCAATTAATTACATAATATAACTTTGTTACTAAACTAGACAACCTATGGCTATTATATCCTTTTAATTCGTATAAATACAGCTATAAATATTTCATTACTTTGAACAAATAGGTATAATAGGCGCTGCAATATCAATGACCTTAAATAATTTAAGTGAATCGATATTCGTATTATGTCGGGTGAATTATGTATTACTGCTTAATGTCGACCAATTACAAACGGCTCGGCGTAATTAGACGTCGAGATATTAGGCAACTGCTTACAGCACGATACGATTCATGAGTTTCGCTCGGCTCTTAGGTTACCTAGACGCCGTCTGAGCTGAAAGGGCTCCTAAGCAATAATTCTTAATGCCTCCCCGCTATAGAATTGCGATCTCAATGAGAAACGCGCGCCTCTGTATGATCCGAGATTAATGTTGGTACCGAAGTCGGATTAACGTCCGCTACGTTGTGTTATTGAAAAATAAATCGGCCGTTCTATACGCACACCGCTTGTCCGCTTGGTTGGCGTTACCTTCGTTACGGAACAGTATAAAACATTCAACTTCTATTAGGCTGTATCAATTCTAGAAGGATAGCGAAATGAGAACAACATATTCACATCCTGCCACTGTTACTTTTCTGTGATGTTCTTGAATAAAAAGGAAATCGAATCTCGACCGTGGGAAATCTCAAACGGTAGTCATCTCATGATTTCTTTAAGAATTCAAGGAATATAGAAATGTAATAATGGTATGCAATAAGATAGTTAATAAAGATCATATTAATTTTTAAAGCAAATAGCTCATTGATGAGTCAACTACTCTTACAATAATAAACACAATACCAAATCAGTACATGCTGACAATCCGCCAGTTAGTCTACGAAACGTGCCATAAATCTGACCATAATCATAAAGTCTCTCGATTTTAATGACCAATAAAAGACAATCAACGATTCTCAATAAATCAATACAGTCATTATTTAACATGATAATTTTGTGTAATAGTAGTTAAATACTAGTGTCCAAGTTTACTTTGAGTTCCGGACTCAAACCGATAATCGGACATTGATCCGACGTAAAATCGCTCACGCGTAAGAATCGTAAGTAAAAAAAACCGATTAATTTGCATTCGAGAACAAATCGATTAGCCGGATGATGTACTGGGTATTCACGCAAAGAGAGCAATGAAACTTGTTTTTGAGTCCTAATCTAACGTTATAAAAACGCAACAGTTTTGTGTTTAATAATCATTTATCGTATTTATCGGACCTTAAGACACCCTTACAAATTTATTGAACAATTTTTTTGTAAGGTACGGTTCATCTTAGAGATAACAACATGCGTCATCCGTTCTCAAAATTAGAGACGATTTATTAAACAAAAAAAAATTATCTTCACTAAAAAGACATTGGAATTTGGATTTCTTTTATCAAAGTTGAAAAGTGTTATAGTCCGAAAAAAACATGTTCGATTCCCGGGCTACAGGACTAGTGGAGTCTAGGTGGTACAAGGTTTTCAAACCTGTGTGGTTAGCTACCACGCGCAATGTCTATCTGCCGGCATTTTACTATTGCTGTGTTCCGGCAGTCATATATGAGAGAGCCACAAGTATTCTGAACGGCCGCGGTTCACCATCGACGGACTCAATGTCACTTAATACCGGGTGAAATTGAGATCAAGTATTAGCGCATAACCGATAAAAATTAATTTATTTTAAATAAACAGATAGGAATGCTATTCAAGGCAGTTGCAAATGTATCTCATATTTTTATTACCGCAGATGAAATTTCATATCCGTATCGCGTTGCCCTCGTATAACGATTCAGAAGCGGTCGTAACGTGATTATGAAGTTACTTCGGTATCAGTGTAATTAAAGTTATTGGCGATTATCACATCGTAATTCATCTACATCACTTATCTTATAAATATCTCGATTACATACTAATTTTATAAAAAATAAACAGATGGTTAATTTATTTAACTAATTTAATAATATATAACTACATACTAATTTTATAATTAAGCTAATTTTCTTATTTCGTATCGCGATTATTTTCATTGCGATAGAATTATCTCTTAATCCTTTGTACTTTAAAGGCATATTAAAACTACGATTTGGGAACTGAGTTTAAATTTCCTCCATCTTGGATTATTATTGAAAAGATTAATGTGCAGTTAACAGACAAAATTATAAGTCAGGATTGACAGAACGTTGTTCATTTTGAAAAAATATTCCCGAATGGCCATGACCAGTTCTTAATCGACGATAACTAGGAAGAGGCTATCAAAATTACGTGTGACATTTTCGATTATGATGGAAAGAGCTGACTTAAAAAAAAAATATATATATTACTCGCTCATAGGGAATGACGTAAATTATCAAAAATACCAATATTATCGATAGCATTGTATTAAACAAGATATGAAACCTTTAAAATGGTGAACCCAACTTGGCATTCAGAATCGTGGTCCGTAGCGCAACTATTACACTGAGTAATTGAATTAAACGCTTTATAAAGACGAAGGGGCGCGCGCAAAAAGACGAATTGAATAGGCAGGACATATTTCAGCGTGTGTTCATCGAACCTAATGACGACGTAATATGGCAAAAACTGGCAAAGCGTTCCGAGAAACCCTATTGGATCGAGTTTCGAGGCGGAGCAAGAAAACCGAGACGTGATCCTGCTTAGAATCCGTCTCCATTGCCGCTCCTCGCTGTGATTTATGCTGCGTACATTGTTAATACGGATATACATTTTTTTTTATAATTCACCTATTCTCTTAAGCTTTGATTGATGGTATATGGGAAATGAAAATGAGGAGCTGATCTGTGCCTGGTGTAAATAGTGCTTCTCATATTATACCATCTGGTCTCTAAATTGCTGTTAGAGATATTGATACACACCAAATTGCACTCGGCGCCTTCACAGATTCGATGATAATGAAATGATCACATTTATGAATGTTTCGGTGATACTATTCTTTCATAAAAAATCAAATAACAAAAACATCAATAACAGGATCAACCTAAAAAAGGGAACATGAAAAGCTATTCAAAAGCAAACTCCATTTTTGAAATTGTACACCGATCAGAATACCCGCAGAGAAGGGAAGACCTCACGCTATGCTGATAAAATTTGATACGTCGCTACGTCACTTATTAATAATACAGACATTTTTCTTTCACGGTTAGTTTAAATTTTTAAATATGTCATATAATAAAGTATTTATATGAATTGTTTTGTGAATATGGCGTTATAAAAATTATCTCTATGCAATGAAATATGTTGCATGTAACAATGAATTTATAATGAAAAACTCGACTCAAGCTGCCATACGGCGCTCTCATATTATAGACCTGTTCCTCTGAGTCGGGAAAAAAATTGTACCATGGAACAAGTTCGGATCCATTCATAAATAATTCCATTTAACAAACAAGTCGAACGTTAGCGGTAGAACGGCTTTGAACAAATTGTACACTACATTCGAATGGATTTAAGGATTTCGCGAATTAATATAGACGTCATTAATACAACATATAACAAGCTTTCGAAATATTCTTGAAATAATTTCATACAGATACAACTTCGAGTTTTAGATTTTTATACACACTTATACTGATGTATTACATTAAAAACTCTCTCCATATATAATTAAACATCCATTAATGATTATACATAATAATAAATAGCCGTTAATCTTGAATCGGCTACCTTAGTTATAATTAGTTTTATAAATAAGAAAAGTAAGCCGGTCTAATGAGAAATTAGTAATTTATTAATTACCCGTGTGATGCGAACTTGACTTACACCTCAGATATACATTTAAATAAAAATTAGGAATATACTCTTTTAAGGCAATTTAAGCACATAAGAGTTAAAGTTTTGTTTTTGTAGAAAACATAAAAGAACTAGTTAAAACGGCTTTTGGCACAATAACTTAAATTTTATTATAATAACATTTTAATTGAATTGAATACTTTTGTATTACATTTCAGGGTTTTCAATTTTTAAAATCAGCTCCATTTCTCATTAATGATTGTTGAATACCTTACTCGTACTTAAGACAATACATTAACTACACTTGCACAACAACAACATATACAATCAAAGAACAGGATAAGATACAAGGAGCAAAGACAAGAGTGCAACAAATTGTTGGTCATGAATATCCCATACTTGGTATAATGTTATGGACCGTTATATATTTGCATATTCAGGAACACAGCTACAAACCATATCTTCGTATCAATGTTAACCTTATGTCACGCGCGCAAGATTTAATATCGTGATCACGGAAGCAAAGATTATCTCGTATTAACTCCAAAAGGCGACAAATTAAGGATGTCATCGTTCGGAATTTGTAAATGAAAACGATTTCGCAGTTACGGAGGAACGGTATTTTGAATCTTATTTTAATACAATAGCAATCATTTTAGCATACATTATTATGTTAGTTTAGCGATCATTTAGCTCACGACATTAACATATTAATTTGAATTAATACGCACTCGCGGTGCGAAGCGAGTGTGCGTGAGAGTGACACATTGTATGCGAAGATGAATTTATATTGTTCCTTAACTGTCTTAATTAGCTTTATGAAGATGAAGGACGATACTCATATCATATTTAAAAACAATTTCTTTATTAAAATGGCATTATTTTAACTTCCTTTAAAAATTAACAGTTTCAGAATTCATTCGATATATATGCAATATATACTTGTTATAACGTGTAATTTAAGTAAGGATTTTGTAATCGTGTATTAATTGTATAGATTAAAAATAACATTGTCACGCAATAAAAAAAGTGAAAGCCGAACCAAAAAGCAAAGAGAAAACACATTCATTTTATTATTAAAAGTATATTTAACAAAATTAAAAACCCGTAAATTTTAGTTTTATTAAACAATTCAGCTTCAGTATAAGTAATCATTATTTAAAATTAGTTCGAATAAATCACGTAACTGCTTTTTTTACGTTAATGTTTATTGTAATTGTTTTTATAATATCATTTTATTTTTGAATATAATATTAAAAATAATTGACATAGACAAAACGTACAAATGAGTTAAGAAAGTAAATGTTATTCATATTGAAAGTAAACGAAATTTAAACACTTGTAAACTAACTAAATTATCTATGTATCATATAAATGTGTCGTCTTAAGTTATTATAATTTGAATCGCCGCTTTAATTAAATAAATAAATAAATCTAATAACAGGTGTAGCCAATTCATCACGCCCTCTCTAGCGAATGTGAAAACTGCAACTGATATATATAAATATTATGCAAATGCAATAAGTATGAAATTAATAGAACTAATTTATAATTGGATGTACAAACTTAAAGTTGTTGAAGCACTTCAAAGGCGTAAATCTGTGTTAGTAGGCTCACCGACGTCACTGACACGAATCGAATCGGGGATCGACCTTGAACCGGTCATTATTTATGAATTTATATCAACTAAAAAACGTAGACCTCCTGAGTTTATATCTCTCTTTATATATATTGTTAAACAAACTAAGTAATTAGTGAGAGATAGTAAAATCAGAGCGGATCAAGTTACAATGGTATCGGCGCACAGATGGCGTCACGGGCCAGAGGCGGTCAGACTGATAATATGTCGGAGCAATCTGCTGCAATTAGAGACATGACGTGAGCTCCGGATAACTAATTCGATCTAAATTACTAACTTTTTGCGCGACCTAAAACTAGACGTTAGCCTTTTTCCTAAAGATCTGCGAAAAGATTAAATTTAATAAAATAGGTAGAGAAATAAAATAACTTAAAATAGAAAAAAATGGGATAGTCCTATCGAGATATTCTATCCAAAAAGTTGATGCGATTAGTATATGCCCTTTGAATAATTAAAATTTGTTACATCAGACAAAATAAATGAAAATTATCTAATGGAATAGGATATAAATTAATGGATAGCCTAAGAAATATAAAACTAATTAAAAAAAACTACCTAAAACATTTAAAAATCAATTAAATATGACGCATGCTTTAATTATTTAGGCCTTACTAACCTAAACTGCCATACATTATAATTTAATTGTAAACTTTCTCCGTAAAGGCAACTGCAGTCAAAAAAAACCCAAATTTAAATTTTTTTTTTAATTTCATCAAATGAATATTACGTTCAGTGTTAAGTACTTACTACTTAATTAGAAGATCAACAAGGTTCGCAGCGTTCAATCATGACTTACCTGAAAACAAAAATAAATGTGATATTACAAATTTGAACAAAAAAAAAAAGGACAATTTATAAACGCAACAAATAATTTATGAGTTTAGAATATTTAAAGGGAGGAAATCTTTAAGTATTAATTATTGGATGTTTCGAACGCAGACCTAAGAGATTTTCAATACCTTTCTCAAGTTAACAAGAGTGTTTCCAAATAAATTGATTTGTTCTGTTATTAACATAGGTTAACGTGTATACAATATTTATTCAACCTGTTAACGGTGGGTTTTATTTTTTAAATATTACCGAGTGCAAAAATAAAATCATGCAGTGACAAGTTTACGCATTAAATTCTAAGTAAAGAATCCTGGTACAAATTTTACGACATATGTAGAATTTCTACATACATTTCGCTATCATTATTTTTTTAATTATTTTACACCGTGAATATACACGTCGAACGCATTTAACTGGTTAAAGCGAATTCTATCGCACATACCCGTATATCCAGTGCAAATGGTTAGTTTATATTATCTATTGCGTAGTGAACCGTAACATGGGCTGATTGCGATTGCATTCGCTTGACGAGGCATCACCGGCCAAGGCTGCCTTCAAAGGTCGCGTTTCGACTTCGACGCTAATCGGTTGAGCACGGTAATTGGAAACGCTTCGTTTTTTTATCTGCTTTTAATAAATTCAATTTTACCGGCCAGTTATTTATGCACGAATTGTTGGTGGTCGTTTCGATGAGATCGTATGTGAACGCAATCATTTCGGTATTGAAATCCATTTAGCTTTGGTATATTTGTTTAATTTTTATTATCATTCTCGGACCGGATAGTTGACTACATCAATAGGTTTTCGTTATTACAACAAAATTTCAAATTATCTAATATTTTTACTAAACCCAATTAACATAATTTAGATTAAATTATAGTAATCTTAACATGACTGAGAATATGACATCGCGTTATTAAAAGATAATTTCTTTTTATTTAATATTTTAAACAATACAATCTTTAAGGTATGATGATTTTTACTATTGTAATAAAAATCATATCATTTTCACTTACAAAAAAGTTAAAAAGCACTATAAATCGTAATTTGGTAACGAAAATGAAATTCGAAGCGAATATCCACCGACAACGCGGCATCTCTCTCTATCCATCGATCATTGTCCACTCAAACAAAGCTCCCATTTCAACTTTTTTTCTTTATTAGGAATGTGAATACAATAAATGTAGATCCATTTTTTCTTCGGTTGCGTCGAAAAACTTTCATGCATATAATCATGGATTGTACAAATTAAAAATAAAAATATACACAGAAAAAGGACCACGTTGTCGCTTAGTCTTTCTCTCTCTCTCTCTCTAAGATGAAACAGGTTACTGAATGTGATACGACGTTGGCAGACGGACATGTAAGTTTTTAGTGTACATTAACGCCTACGTATACGTCAAATGACTTTATCAAGCGCTCCGCAGAAATTGGTATCGTCAATGGCTTGGTGTTATTTCACAGAAGCCCATTTCATTAGCATAATATTAGACTTTTGTTATTTAATGCGATTTAAAAGGTTTTAAACGCTCTTTTTTTCTGTTACAAAACAAGAACAAATACAAGTCTCCAACACAAACTTAAAACTTTATTAAAAAGGATCTGAACGAACACTTTTAATTGTCAATCGTTTTGTTTTGCTCTCCTCTGAAAATAATTGAAAAGAAACTCAGATAGTTTTTTTTTGTGATCGTACTTCCAAAATTTAAAAATATCGACTACGATTTAAAAATATTTATTCATATCCAAACTTGAAGCAATAGTATGCTTTCTTGCATCAACTTCGTTTTACAAAACATTGAAATTTGTTTATGGATAAATTAGTTACATCGTCTGGCAATTGGTTGTGAGAGAATAAGAGTACAATAATGCACCAAATTAGTAAAGACTCAAAAAGAAAACCGTTAAAACAATTACGTAAATCAAGCCTTAATTGAAAATATAGGCAAGATTAATTATAATATGAGATAAATTTTTTGAATGATTTTATAGGTTTTGATACGATTCTTTAAAGTCAATTTTTTTTATCTAAATATATTTTATTAACTCTTCTTTATCGACTAAGTTTTTTGATAAAGCAATAATTTCATATCCTCAACTTTGAATTGTCTAAAATTAGGTTAAGCTTTTAAATATCCACTGGATATTTTAACTTTTAAGTTTATTTAAAGTTATCATATTTACAAATGACTTTTGTTTTGAAAGAGAGTATTTATTTGAAATCACGATATAGCTGGTTTAAATAACAAGTATGCTTTCTTCTTAAATTTGTTGATATTAATTTTTAAGTCGAAATGTAAATAAAACTCCTAGTAATTTTTCCTACAGGATAAAAGGAATGTAATACAAATATGACAATAATATATTCGTTTATGCAGAGGGAGCTATAGCATTATAATTTAAACATTATACTAATGACATGCAAATAGTGATTCGTAATATAGGAAGCAGTTTCGGCACCTAATAACAACATTTTCGACACCGACTCAAACGGAATGTGATTGGGGCCCACACAGAGAGGAATGTACTGCCTACGCCGTTGGCGGCATAGGACATCAATCTCGAAGTCATTGTCATAGTGCGGCTTGTTGTACATATATCGCTCGTAAAGTCGCCCGTCGGGTTTATAACGGTTGTTAACCATATTTTATCAGTTCGAGCGACGGCCATCGATGTTTTCGGCGTAATATAACGAATTGATTGCCCATGTGGCACAGTTGTTTACCACTTGCAATGTAATATTGAGGTCTCAATTACGATTCCGGGACCACATGACTAGTGGAGTATGGTTGGGTTTATTTCGTTAGGGTTTATTTCCTCTATGTCAATCTGCCGCCATGACAGCATTGCTGTGGTTCGGCAGTCGTACGTGTGGGAGTTAGTATATTCTATCAATGATCTACATGTGAAATAGAGATCAACTGTTAGCCCATTGCCGATTAATCAACTTGTGTTAGAAAATCCTTTAACCCGCAAATCTTGTAATCTTGTTTTAACCAGATCAGCACAATTAAGATGTCAACGTACAAAATAATAATCATGTCCCACTTCGAAGGTGTACAAAATTATTTGATATCCTTAAACAAATTACAACTACTTTATCTCCATTCGAAATCAACCAATTACTCCGGATTCGAACCAGACATTAAATTTTTAATTGCTCTAATTACAGTTGTGAAGTGACTCTCGTGTTCTGATATTTCTTTAGCTCAGTTTGTTAATAATTCTATAAACAAATGCCATGAAATCTAAAATTAAAATAACAACGTGAAATAAGCGAACGTTTAATTTCATTGTTGACTGAACCGCTTCGAGTTGTAAAACGTTTGAAATTAGAACAGAAGCGATTCTCGTTTCGAAAACCGGATTTCCTCTTTACATTTTTATTTCGTACATCTCGCCAGAAGTAAAATTTACAGTTTCGTATCTCCGGAATAATGGAATGTTTTTTTTTCTTCTAGTGAAATCCATAACTTAGTCGTCCGAGCCAATATCGAGGTCAATATTTGAATAGATATGATTGTAAAAAAAATATCGACACTACCAAAAAAAAGTATAGATCCATAATTTATTATTCTTATATTTGCTGCAATATTGCTGAGTATTGAAGTAGGTTCTACTGCTTAAAAATTATGTTTAAACTTAAGTTTTTCGTGAATTAGAGTTGACCGAATTCAAAAGGTTTTTTGCCATATAATACGATGGTTGGATTTCGAATTAGTGTGGCAGGGTTTCAACGAATCTGAAAAGTCGATCTGCCACAACGGCGTTGCTGTGTTGTGCCTCATTGTCGCTTGACATTGTGTAGCACAGGTCAAGTGTTAGCACTTTGCCGACAATAGTAATAGTCTTATATTAGTTTTAGTAGTTGTAGAGTATCGCTCCGGAAAACGGGCCTATTTCCCGTCCAGGTGTCGTAAAAAACGACAGACGTTTTTACTGCGGGAGCCGAAATGTTTTACCGGTGCTCGTAAAATAAAAAGGCAGTTAAATTCACGCGTCGTGCGACCTCCGCGCTGTATTTACTGCGGGTGTAAGCGCGTTGCGTATTATCTATTCGGCCCTGTCAAAGTTGGTCATTGTTTCATAGTGTCCCAGTAACATGAGCACTCTTCTTATTGCAAACGTGTTGCAAACCTTAACTTTGGCGAGTAGAGATCTTGGAAAGGATTACTCATCATTTAGTCTACTTTACATATATTTCTAGATTCAGTATACAACAGCTCGACAGAACAAATTATAGTCGACTACCCTAGACCGCCACTCGACAAAGACTGACTAACTAGTCGCAATGACTCGACCACTTACGCTATCAATATCCATCATATAAAATGATTTCATGTTTTATACAGAATTATTACAAAATTATAAAATATATAAGTTAGATAATCTATTCTTATAACTGAAATCCTTAATTACTTATAATTGCTAAACTTATAATAATTAGGAACTTAATGTCTATGGTAATAACTATTTTACCGTAAACATCAGAGTTTTATTATTATATTGATAAACTATTAACGCTACGCTATACAAATATCGTACACAGTCCAATGTATTGTGATGGATAGTCAGCACTTCGGTCCAACATTTTGTTGTTCAGTTATTTCGCAAGTTTCGTTGAAACAACTGCGTTCACGTTTTACGTAAAATGATAGATACGATATTGATTTTGCAACATTCTAGAATTATATGAAATTGAATAGTTTAAATACAATAAATTTCAGTTGCAATATATATGTTAATGTTTGTGAATATATATATATAAATTCACAAACATTAATAGGCGATTGAGGAACCATAAAATTATGATTTAAAAAAAATACATGCAACTTTGTATGAAATAACAATTAGTTACATTTATTCCCATTGTCCTGTTGCAGAAATTAGTGAATAGTATATTATTGCAATGATATTAAAAGACATAAAATGGGGTAGCCATTATTGAATCGATTTCAATACGTACCGCATTTGACCAAATGATACTACCAATGGGTGCGGGAACTTTTATTACTATAAAATTATACCCAAGAAACAAAAAAAAATTAAACTTTACCTGAATAATTATAACAACACGTATGTTATTAGGGCGTCTTTAAAACAATGTTAAGCCTATTTTCTTTTTGTACATCAAATATACGAGTCTGTTAAATAACAAAGGAAAGCTTCAAAGACACTGGTCGTTGAAGCAAAGAAGTTTTATTACTTCGAAATAACTCGCCGTGTCCAAGGATAAAGGGCTATTAAGTTGGGTTTTTTACGTGGGTGAGATTTTTGTCATGTGGGTCGTACGATCCAGGGCTGTTCCTGTGACGTCAGCTGTTCATTTATTTATGTCAATTCGTCATAGACATAAATATACGTCGCATTACGTAACAATGATAAAATGTAGCTCTATTATGGAATGAAATAGAGTTACTTATTTTTTTATTGGCAATGGGCTTATACTTGATGAAAATTATATATGATATTTAGCAGCAATGATGCCGGAATTCAGCAAAGTTGTTATGGCGACTGGTTAGAATTGAGAGTGGTGGCCTCGGAATCGAACCCAAGATCTACGTATTACAGGGCAAGTAATTCACTACGCCTTAGTTTCAAGAGAATGTTACGCAACAAGTAATGGTTTCCTTAATTAAAAAAAAAACTCACTAGCAAAACCGCAGAGGTCACGATCTGTACTATCGATAATAAAATTAACAAAAAACAGCTCATAACATCGCTATCGCGTATTAGATAACACTGTGAACCGGCAACTATCGCGGTGAGTGGCTTGTTCTATAAAGTGGCCGTGTTTATTAAATAAAAAGGCGCCAATTAAAAGGCTCCGGCGCACAATTACCGGCGGCTATCGACGTGCTGAGGGCGCCGCGCGCACGCCTGCCTCGGGGTGTCCATGCTCAAGGAATATGATAAGACAGTCCTACATCAACAGCGATAAATTTTTCTTCTCTTAGGAAGATCTACATGACAATGATGTTATATTAGGGAAAAAAATGACAAATGTAAAATAAGTAAATTGCTACTAACGTTGCTAAAGGTTAACACTTTTAACACTACAGATACACAAATGAAAAGATATTAAACAATCAATATATTCATGAGAAACTTTTTACTAATTACTACATTTTGCTAATGATAAATATTAATTTTTATTTCTTTATACGTAACGTAAATGATATCTGCAAGTTATATATACATAAAAAAAAACGAAATTTAAGATTTTAATGAATAATGAATCTTTTTATATAACGTTTTCATTTGGTTAATTTTATATTTGTTTTCTCGCGTAAGTGAATTCAATATAATTGTGAGAAATAGAGATTCTTAAACCTCAAAAGGTTACGTTGGAATAACTATAACGAAATATGAAACTATATCATAAATAGATAGTCCCAGTATGATGTCTAATAGGACGAATGATGTAGAACTAGAATTTATATTTTCCGGGATATAGTGGCCAGGCCAATGCATTCAGACATCGTTGAATAAATCGCCATTTAACAGTAGGCGGTATGGTAGTCTTATATAAGGAACAATAAAACAGTACCCCCAATTGATAGTTAACGTTGACCCTTAAATCACAATCCCCATATATTTCACATACGGAAAGAATATCTTTATATTGTCAGATGACATTCAAAACGTAAATTAGCATTAAAAATATTGAAAGAAAGTTATGTATAAAATCTTAATACGTAAAAAGATTTAACTTATAAATCTATACTGCAAAAGATATACAATAAATATTTATGTATTATTCAATTCGTGCAGTGTTATTTAGCATCCGTGCATTAAGGTCTTTTGTCATTAAAATGATGACTTGTGACAAGTCAAACGTCAAGCCAGTTTGTGTGCCACAGGTCTGAAGTCACAGAATGGTTGATGTATATGCATGTAACATCTACAATGCTTCAGTTAACCATCTATATTCATGACAACTCTCTTACTGTGTTATATGTTTTTTTATTCAATTACCAAATTGACATTTATAAATATGGTCAATAACCGTTATTGATCTTTAACACTACGTTTACGAATTACGTTCATTATAAAATCCACTATGCTTATAAGTGTCCGAATTTTCAGTAATTCTTCACCTTTTTTTTTCCTAAAAAGTAAATATTAGGATTAACAAATGTATCAAATCACTGTGGTCACGAAAAGAAAACTTGCAAATGAAAAAATATCGTTAATGTTTAGGAATATTTGTAATAATTTTAGTATTAAACTTGTTCTCAACTATTCTAACATTATAAATGTTAATTTTGTTCTAAATTTAAAACTTGTAATAAAGACAAGTGTTTGTATGAAAACATTTTAACTACTAATGTGAACTAATATTTACAAGGTTTTCTATTAACATAAATTAAGGTATAAATTTTTATTCTTTAATATAAAAGTCCAAGCTGAACTCCAGTTTGCAACCAGTGTCCGTTTACTTCTCTAAGCCATACTCAATCTATTGTGAGGACAATGCGTCGTGCTATAAAACGCAACAATGGCGGAAATTCTAGCTCTTGTCAAACACAGTATTACTTTGATAAGTAATGGAACGCCATGAAGTGATTGATACGGCGTCAGTGAGGCGCCTCAAACTATGCACGAGGAAATGTTCTGTACATATCTCTATGTATTCATTGTTGGACAAACGATATTCGTAATTTAAATGTAACTATTAAACTAACTATTAACTATTAAATTAATGGTTAGCATAAAAACTAAATTATTACATATTTTATTATGTCTTCAACAGATATATTTCGCTTTACTTCGATCTGATGTTTATTATAGAATTATGCATAATGCATAATACAATCCGCAGATAAGAATTTCATCTAAAAATCATGTTCGGAGAAATTGTAAAATGCAATTTTATTAAAGAGACGTGGCTAATATATAACACTGCACTGGACCTTAAGACTAGCAGCTCTGGTGCGGAACTTCTGTGGGAGAACCGATGACCCTTATTACGCAAAGAGGCTGACAAAGGTTTCAGCGTACACAACCCCCCCCCTCCCCTCCTCCCAACCCCGCCTGACAAAAATAATGGCATGTAATGAGGCAGAATGTACATCTTTGGTAATAAAATTAATACATTTATTATAAGATAGGGTGACAAATTCGCGATTTAAATTTAGCATTAGCATTAGAGGTGTTTGAATGTACGATTTACAAAACAGTATTAACGGATTTTAGCACGCAATTACAATGCAATCTATTTTGAATAAAGTATTCTAGATTGGCGTAGTCAATAGGATTCTTAATAATGTAAGCAAGCTACGTGTCTATTTAACTAATGTCATTAAAGAAAAGGAATCAGAGCTTATTTGTATGTACTTGCTCACCACAATAATTAAGGAAATAAACCATCAACCAGTAAAAAACTCAGCAACAGGTATTTTTATATAAACATGATCATTATTAAGAGTATGGCACTTGTTAATGGTTCTAAGTCACTATTATTTAATAACCGGTATTGATATAAATTGGCGATAAGGGAACATAACTTTAAGTTACGAAGACATTTTGTAGCGCGTGTAGAAAGTAGAAGACCTTATCTCGTGATCTGACAATCAGTGTTGGTATTTAAGAGGACTGTGGAGATACTCAACGTAGTAGTTACAAGAAACAATCCAATACAACACTGATTAAGCAAGTTTAAAGAATAAAATGGTTTTAATCTTATGTAATTATTCCTCAATTGAAACCGGTTTTTGTCACGCAACTTTTAATTAAACCACCCCGAAATCGCTATGACTGAATGACTTTCCATAACGCAACTCATAAACGTTACCACATATAATCTAAATGTATTTGTCTCTTAATAATAACAGTATGCAATAATTTTAGATAAATTTTTCGAAAATATTTGCTGACATCGCACTCCTTTATTTTATAGGATTATATATTCGGATGCTGATCGATTATATATATGCATACTCAGAGGAATTATGTTATCAACATATTCTAATTTTTCACCAGTTTTACTGACTGCATCCGTGCGTGAATATTGAAGCCTGGATGGTGGTAGGGTTTATTAGAACCCGTCTGGCTCCTGTCCTTAGTGGCAATTGGTTGCTATAACAGCATTGCCATGTTCCGGAAGTCATACATGTAAGAGCCAGAGTATTCTGAGCGAGCAAGCTTTACTATCTACGACTTCATTGTCACTTAACACCATGAATCAATCAAAGCCGAGTGTTGGTCTATTGCCGATAACAAAAAAAAAAACATGAAATCAATCCATGAGAAATAATCGTATTTTCAATTACACAGGAATCAAATTGCGAAATTAAAATCCAGAACGGAGAAAAATCAAACAAAACATCTAGTGGAACTTAACGAGGCGATGCAACTATGGCAATAATAATTTACGCAATTTAAGCGGCACTCGTCGAGGTTGTAAATCAAAACAAGCCGATAGTACAACCTGCCGGCGACACCGAGACGCCAACGTGGGCTGAACTTCGAAATGCCATCTAGTACCGCGTCGCCTTTGACGTCGCGCGCCCTGCACTCCGCGTAACCAAACACTTTTACAAATAGCAAGAGTATTTACTGATTTAGCAGCCGATATTTTCACGCCTAAATCTTTATTTGATAGATCACCGATGCGTGCCCTACTCGTGCATTAGGTAAGAAGCAAGCAAAGTAACGATTTATTTACATTTTAATATTTCTCGATTGCAATATAAATCAAACGTAAAATAATCAAGATTAGAACAAAAATATACCAAGAATTTAGTACTAAATGCTATACAACTGACAAATTTATGAAATATATCTTATATCACAAAATTAAAGTGTACTTAAATTAGATAAAGTTATGTGTTTAACATAGTAAAAGGACGATAACTTTTTTAATTTTATAATCATCTTTTAAATTGTAAAAAAATATTCAAAACTAAAACGGTAAAATTCAAGAAATCATAACTTAATCATTTGCTCTTGACAAATAAAACGAGTAGGTTGATGATATACCGCATTGATTCGTTGCAAATGTAAATATAATGTGTGTAAGACGAAATATCAATACAAATCCTGATAATAAATATCAGTTATAGCATAGACGTTATATTGTACCCCTGAATCATATTAACCGCAAAAAATATTTGAAAATTAGGATTTAGTCAATGGAGTTGCAAAAAATATGGCTTTTATGGTGCACAATAATTTCCAACAGCGGTAAATCGTAATAAACAAGTACATTTTGATCTTCGAAAACAAATATTTCAACGAAGATTGAAATCGTAATGCATTTACAATAAAGATCAAATAATAGTGGGCGAACATATTTCAAAAAAAGTTGAATACACGTGGGCGAATTGGGGTATTGTTTAATGCGATGCAAGCAAAACAAAATTGTTTCAATGAAATATTTCTACAATAGAGTTTTTTTTTTAATCACATATTGGACAATATTTATTTATTATAAAAACATGCTCTATGTTTTAAGAAATTAAAAAGTGAAATAAATTGCTGTTTATATATAACATATAAGAAAACTTTTATATTGGCCATTAAAATTTTTCAAAAATTATTTTATTTTAATTTCGGCCGATGTACAAAAAACTTAACAAAATCTTATTACGTATTCAGTAAAACTCGAGAAAAAACGCTTTTCTCGCTTGGATATTTACGAAGTCGTTAAGAAGTGTAAGCGAAGTTTGAGTTAAGTTGTTTGCATATTTTAATTATTTCACCCATTCACAGTTTCGTCAATGTCTGTACAAGAAATGTTGAATTTTGAACGTGTTCGAGTTGTGCCAAACGAAAATAATATAACTCCATGGCGTTGAAAATTTTAGGCACGTATACCGTTTACACCGCCCTGTTTATTTTAAATAAGGTTTCACTAAGTAAAAGTAAACCCGAAGGATTTGTGTGCCCCACTGAGTTGAATGAAAAATTAAGACATTTTTTGTCCGTCTTTATTTCCCCTTCGGGCATTGGAGCAGTTGGGATGGAAAATAATTATTGTTTTCTTTCTTTCATACTGCAACTTCTTTGTGGTAGAAAGAAGTGACTTATTTCCTTACTTCTATTGAAATTTGTATCACAATTAAAACTGACGCCAACTTGATAAGCGGGAAATTAGAAAAATAAATTATCAGTGATATTTGCGTTCGTTGTTTAACTTTCTCACTAAAAATGAATTTTGATCTCTAATCAGTACGACTAAACAAATTTATTTGTATCATATTTTGCACCATATAATCCCTTCAAACGTTCATTGCGGAAATTGTTTTGATAAAGTTTACCAATATCTTCAACGTTCTCTTGCCGTCTCTTTGACCAGTATCCATCACAGACTTCCTATTTAAACGCAACCCCTTCAGTTGTATAAAAACGCACGCGGGTTTCCTTTTCGAAATGCACAATAGATAGTAAATTTACTATGGTCATCGGGCGTACCATCTTATAGGCGCGAAGATCGCAATACGATAACAAAAGTAGCGGGCTAAAGAATGAGGATGTAGTTCTTAACAAACCAATTTACGATACTCTATAAACAATTCACATTTATCAAGATACAATCAAACTAAATAGAAATCGGAGTCATCATTAAACGGAAACAAAATAGGCGGCCGGAGGCTTACGAGGTGTGGTTGATTGAATTAGCGATAACAAGATGTTCATTCCGGCGGCCCGAATGCGAATAGATTCCTCGGCGATCAGTCACGAGCGCCGCGGACGTTTACCCTCTGCCCCATTAATTATTCAACGTCAATTCCACGGGAATCAGGGTTGGGAGTACTGTAACCAAATTAAAATTATGATGTTCGGAAACAATCAGGCCGCGTTCCAATTGAGTGCCTACCGGCGACCCTATTTGACTTTGTACACAACTACGGCAATTAATTGAGGGCTATTTAAACAAAAATAATATAAACTATGAGTACAAATTTACCGCATTAAATAAAACATATACAACGCAAATAGAAATTTTGTTTACCGATTTGGAATCATTTGAAATAAAGGACGTTCTTCCAAAATATATACTTCACTAGAAAATTGTAGCAAAAACCGTAATCTTTTATCTTCAGAAGTTTCTGTTGATTTTAAACATTTATATTTACCTTTACAAATGACGTCTCTTTATCATCGTCTTGCTAACCGTTTCATAATCACAGCTCTACAAGAATATATCCCTAAACCAAAAAAAATAAGTATTCCGGGATAAAATGAACATCTACGTCGCGCCTTTTGACTCTAAGTCAAGAACAACTCACCTTAAACTTTGCAAATAAACCATAACTCTTCTTTTCCAGCGTTAAAAAGCGTGATGAAGAGGCGATTTCCCTTGGGCATAAAGGAATCGATAGCTATTGTGTCTCCCCCTTCGACATTAAATTATAGGGGTGCGTTAGGACTTACCAGCGACATCTGCCGAGTAGATCGGGTTTACCTTTTATCAATATTTGCCTATTTGATTCTTAAATAATATGTATGCTGAGAGAAAATTGAGTTTTCCGAAAATCGCATTCGTGAATTTATGTTGCTTATTTTTTTCTGTTACAAGTAATGGAATGAGGAATGTATGTATGTATTGATACTTTTTAGTGTCTAAAAAAAGTATATACTTTTTTATCATAAATCTTAGTTTAAATAAAAAGATATTTTTAACATGACATGTAAAATGTCAGGTTCCAAATTATGTAAGGTTAACCTAAAATCGAATTGTTTATAAAATAATTAGCTGCTTCATTTAATTCCTTGTTATAATGTCAATTTAAAGTGTGATATTTAAATCATGAAGTTATCATAATTCGAAAATTGCGTTCTATCTTATCTTGTTAACTATCACCTACATAATTGACATAAATTGTGGCAAATAATAACTATTGACCCTTAGAAATAATCATCATAATATTGGTATCCGACAAGGATCTCAACACCGATAGGTCCTTGGTTGCGTTCAGCGGCTTTATGCGACCATTGCCATCAGTCTATCTGTGAATACGCAGCCACCATTGAAGAATATACCGTTAAATCAGCTACCAGTTATTTGAGTAATGTGCCGTATCTGTTACCTTTTGAAATTATTTAAATCGTCCCCAATACATTAAGTATCAAAATGTAATTGTGTGCTCTCTGCTAATATCAGCGAGGTCGTGTATAATAAAGCAGCCTTTCTTCTGATTGCGCGAAATAATTGCGATACGATCCTGTTTTTAATGACTTAATCGTGTATGCTCTCGTTTTAATTATCGCATTTACAAAGACCTTATAAGAGGAGCTATGTGGCATATGCAAAGGAAATATTCCACGCTCACGATTCGGACTCGAGTATGAAATTACTAAATTTATAAAAGAAAAATTAAAGGAATTCTTGGCAACAAATGATAATGGATAGTAATTTCATATAAAGACATTGTCGTAGCCGCATAAATTATACTATACCTAATATTTTAATGTATCACATTTATATTTAAAAATAATAGTTTCAAAATCTAATAATTTCACGGATTACTATATATGAATTGAAGCGTGTTTGTTATGAATTAATGAAAAGTTAATTTATGAATACAAAGAGACAACATCTATTTTTTTAATATTAATTAATTGGTGATCAAAAAGCCAATGTTATAATTAACAGGATATTTATAAGAAAACAATCGTTTTTCTTGTTGTAAGAAAAACCACGGGTTCTGATAACAAAAGAAAGTCGTTAGTAGGACGCGAAGGAGGAGATTGTAATTACATCTCGGGGCTGAAAACATGTTATCCAATATCTCTCTGGTTTGTAAATATAAAAATAAAAAGTTTTATATTTTCTTTTTACAGTTTTGAAAAAAATATATGACTTATATGCATTATAAACGGATTAAAAAATCTATCTTTAATACTTCATCTATCAATAAAGTAATAAAAACTTAAATAAATTACTTCAGTTGATAAAATGGTTCTTTTTTTCGAAGAAGAAAGAAAGAAGCTGGTAACAGTTCACAATACAATAAAGAAATACATATATAGCATCAATATTTTATATGACATGGTAAGAAAAACAATCCATTACTATCTCAGTTGAAGAATAATTATAAAAGACGGGCCTCACAGTGCCCCTCTCAATCATAGTGCGTGACCATCTTATGTATCAAATAATAATTTTAAAAGTCATGTTCAGCAATGAAAATAATATTTAAATGGAAATGACAATGTGGTGGTAACGGCACATGAACTAACAAATGACACGCCAAAACATTTTCGTATCGCGCATAATTTGCATTATTTTAAGAATTGCCATTTGCCGCGAAAGGCGTAACATTGTTTTATCCGGAGGTAATTGCAGCGTTGCGAGATACCGGTACACGGTTACGTGTTAAATTTTTAGACGTAAAAATCGATTGCACGAACGGACACTAATATGGCGGCAATAATCCGAAATTGGAAACAAAAATTGGTTGTCAATAACCATAAACATTAAATGCCACCTTTTTTTTTTATAAACAATGAGCGCTTTTATAATACTTTAAGCATTTCAAGTGGGGCTGAATATGGGCATAACTTCCTGCGAGGAGTGTTATGTGATTGGTAATGTAAAAAATGAACTGGAAAAAACGTCCGTGGCGCAGTAGGCTATGGAGAAGCCTATGCTGTACCCGTGTTGTTTTCCTACTCGATCGAATCAATAAGACTCGCAGAACAAAGCTCTAATAATTCAGATAATTAGTAAACTAAAGATAGACAAGAAACAGACAAGCGATTTAGCGCAAAAATCGAATGGCCGATGGGCCGAAGTTATCAGGGAATCTTTGATACATGTGATGATAATATGTCATCAGGTACCATCGCATCAGTCGCCATGCACTCAACTAGTAGAGGAGAAATAGAGAGGTCAATAACTAATAGATAAATGATATGCAGTTCATTTTTTTTTGTTTAAAATTTTAATAACGTAAAACTGAATTTGAAAACATTCCAGTATTACAATTTAATTAAAACAACACCATATGCCACGACTGCTCGGATACATCAACTAATTAAAAAACTTTCTAAGCGAATGTTATAGTTTTATTAACACGTATACCTACTTATTACGCAACGGAATATTCTAGAACATTATCTTCAAAAGCGCAATATATTTTAATAAACGTTAGAACGATTAAAGAAAAGTAATACTGAGCATAATCACAACGGGACTAACCATAGTCTTACATATTTGCTATAAAATCAGTTGTTAAATTGTTCAATCAGTTTCGTGGATGGTAGCTCAAAGTTGTAAAACGATGAACATAATGGCGGCTACGATATTAAAGAGCGTTTATAAACTATTATCTTTTAATTGAAAGCCTGTTACGTGCACGGAACGAGGCTTCTCAGAGAATTACAAAATTTAGCCTTAGATGTTGATAGACCATAAAAAATTATTTATTCCATACAAAAATTTTCAAGTACACCATACTTGATTTCTGAAATGGCATGTCTGTATAAATAAACAGCGGAGATAATACGACACTTCCTCTCCCTGCACAATAATGACTTAACCACACACATACACCTCCTATAGTTAAAGAGATAGAGAGTAAAAAACTTTTTTTCCATTTTGGTTGATCATAAACGAAAATCATCATTCTCTTCTTAGTTTCTTAGTTTTAAGAGACAGTGTGTAAGAGGTTCTTAATTTATTCCGAACACTTTTTTATATATGACCCACGAGTAAATTTTTTCATATTATTTTTTAATGCGAAGAGTACAACTCTGAATCCTTGAGGGGCTTAGAGATAGAAAATTGCAATTTTTGGTTTCACACTTTTAATTTCTGTCGCAACTAGGTGAATTTCTAACAATTACTATTTATTGCATGTTAATTGTTTTATTAAAAATAATTACTTGCGATTATAAAGTTACAAATGCAAGTATCGAGGTAACTAGGAACATAGTGATAGAAAAATTAAATATTTTGTATCTAACCGGATATATATAAAAATATTCACATAACAATAACTCCATAATCTCCGAGCCGCTTTTAGTGACAGCATTGACTTTTATATTCGAGATAAGGATAACTAATGGCGCATTCAAAATGTTAATGTGTAATACATGTTGTCTCAATAAATTGCAGCTTTTACAGTACAGTCGGCAATAAACAAACAAACGTGTCAACTTCGAATTAGTTTGCGCCCGGCTTCATAACATATTACACTTTAACATTAGCTGCTCCATTCAGTTAATTTGAATATAATGTTCGTTAATTAATATCGTAGCAATATTGTGGTTTAAATAAATAAAAAATAAAAACTTCTTTATTGACCACAACTATCACATTTACAATCGGCGACGTCCTGTCTCCTGAACTAGGAATTCCTGTATCTCAGGAGGCTGTTTTCAATGACGTAAGAAAGATATTATAATTAAATTAAAAATAAGTTGTCAATCTGCTGGCGTATACCAGTATATGTGACAGGATTATGGATGAGCACATTTAGCCATGTTATAAAATTTTCAAATTGTCTATACTTTTTTGACATGATTTGATCTTGAGGTTATGTATGTTATGGTAGCCCTTTGTAAAAAATAACAGTTTAAGAATAAAATTCTATAACCTACGATGATACAAAGGTATCTATATGTTTAACTATAATAAGACATAACGTTACAAAGTTTCTTAGTTAATTGCATATTACGTAGAACAATTGCAAAATCGTACTTCTGAAATGTTCCTTGTAACTGCGAGAAAGCCGTTTCTGATATCTATCCGTACGCTATTCAGCAGTAGCACAACATTGCGTATATTCCACGACGAAGGTTTGTGTGAGGGGAAGTCGGAAAACGTTCCCTATTGTTGGAGATCGAGCAGGATTACAGACATTAGGAACATTCGTAGCAAACAATGACGCTAATAAAATAAGAAGGTTTCGTATGTCACGTAATCACATAAGCTGATAGATAATATCGGATTTGTATTCAATTAGCCTAACTAATATTTTTCTTTCATTTCTTTAACCGACGACAAGAACGAAGTTTCCAAAGCGATGTATAACTTCTTTTTTTTTTTGTATAACCACATAGAAGTTTTTTGAGCAGTTGATACTTTTTTGTAACAATAAATATATTTCCAATTTAGTCCCATAAAAAAAATATGTCGCTATTTTTTATATTGCAAAAATAATTGATTCTGTTTCTTTTACAAGAATTATAAATTATAACCACTTGTTTTTATTCTCAATTTTACACGATATTGTCAAAAAATTGTCTATATTTGAAAAATGGTGGTGCAAAATTGATACAATGAGTATATTAATTAGACTTAATAATTCATTTATTACACCAATAGTGACGGATGTACTAACATCTGATATCCTTTTCTGCATGTAAAACATTATTTTAAAAATATCAAAATCAAAATAAAAATATATAATAATTTACAATAATAATAAATGTAATACATTTATTTCTATCGTGTCCTAAGAGTTAATAATTAACATACTTAGTAAATATTTTAAAGTATTTTTAACGGTGAGAGGTATCTCCATTGACCAAAACATAAATTATTATTACAGGATTGTTGGAAATATGTAGTAAAAATGCGATAGGGGCAGACGCGTCAAAGTAAACAGCCCCCAGGTTTGCACATTCGTGGCTATCTGATGAACACTATCTCGAGGGCACGTCATGGGTAGCCCTCTTACACCGGTTTCACGTACAAGGAACTAGCAATGTGTAGTTAATGATTTTGTTTAAAAATTATCTTTTGAAATAGAATATTATTAAAAACTAGTATAAATCACTTAGATATATTATAGCCTTAAATTAATTCTTTAAAAGTATTTATATGAATTTTTAAGTGGAACAGTGTCTAGATTACGCATATTTAGAATATTTAAAAACAATTTTGGCAATGCAGTAATAGAATACGTGTAAAAAAACTATTATACGGTTAAACATTTAATTGATTTTAATTAAAAAGGGTGTTATATGACAAATATTCACATGTAGGCAAGTTTTAAGTGAAAATTAGGTCGAAGATAGTTAAGAATGCTTCGGAGAATATCGTCTTGCTGCTGCAGTAAATTGGTAGATTATGGCAATACTATCATGAAGGCATCAAATAGAGGGGGTTTAGGTGGGTTAGAATAAAAACACAATCACCACGAAATCGCCTTCTCTCTTAAATCGAACCATCAAAAGACCTTGTATCCGGCGTGTAGGAGACGAGACGGATAACGTGACGTATATTTACAGTAATTACATCGATCACACAGCCGCGGGTCAGGTGCGGCGCGCCTGACCCGCGGCTGGATGATAATAAGCCGATAACTTTGACTCTATCGCCCCGCTATGAGCCGAATACCACAACAATCGTAGCACTTTGAGCAATTGTTTCCGACAGGTGCACGACCGATATAATCATACATTTATAATAATTACGAAACATGACTATTTCTTATAACGTACACTATCTTCATTTTTAAAATTAATAGTCAATTAGAAATGAAAACCACAAAATGCACATACTAATGTATGTAGGCCAATATAAAGTCCAGACCTAACTAGAAATAAACTTTTCGTGCGATTCAAAAAGTGTACAAGTACAATAAAGTAAAATATAGAAACAATATTTGTTTTATACAGTTGTTAGGAAACAGCTTATAAAATTTTTGAATTTGTTATTAATTCATTAAAATGTCGGATACCGTTTGAAAAAGAAAACATGAAATGTTCTGAAATGTTTACCTTAACAGGCCTAAATGTAATAAAAAAAAATCGCATACGCTTTAAAACATGAACATAATTTAAAGAAATATATTTAAAATCCATAATGTGTTTTTAATACACGCAAGCTTCAATCAATCATATGAAATCATTTAACGGTTTTACCAAAACTTTTCTTATTTTTAATTATCGATATATTGAAACATTGTTGTAGGTGTTTGAATTTATTGAAGTGACCTTCGTTCAAATCATAAATAGACATTTAGAAATACCATTAAATACTGTTGATTAGAACACTGCCTTGGACATTATACGCGTGTACAA
>DWQX01001804.1:0-25283 GCA_018245475.1 Pharmacophagus antenor | reverse complement strand
AGATATATATATTTCCATTACAACAACTTACCTATTACTAAATATAAAATGGTATAATAAAATGTAAAAAGTAAATTAAAAAATCTTCTAGTCAAATCAAACCTATTCTGCCAGTCATTAGATCTCTGGAAAATTTCGATGTTGGGTCTGCCAGTATGGGTTGTATCAGTCTCACATCCGTTATGTTCATGTGACTGTGTCTTAAAATGTATTCTTTTTTGACCTATTCTGTTCACACTCCATCGGCAAATGTTGACATTAGACTTAAACTTGATTACAGTTGTTACATTTTGGGAATCATTTTTTTCATAAGAAATGCAAACTTTCCTGATGGTATGTGACCAGAACAAAGTCTAAATGCCACTTTAAGAACAACTAAAATCACAATTTTCAAACCAGGGTACCCAGCACAGCTCACTTTGTATGGTTCTATACTAAATACCAATCGTTAAATACAATATAATAAACTATGAATCTTTCCAAAGGAATGTGTTTTTTAGTCTGCACTGAATGAAGACGAAGTTTATTCATCATTAATTCATCTTCGGCCTTTGCAAATTATTGCTGGTCATTTTTATGGCTTGGTTCATTATTAATATAAAATAATTCCATTTTCATTTTAGTGACAATCCATTATTAAGTTGGTAATGAAAAATCGAGTTCATTTTTATAAGTTGTAAATTGTTTATATCAAACCTGAACGTTACATACTTAATTAATTTTTCACCTTTTGTGTATTTACAAGTTTTAAATGAGAACTCAAACGAACATGTTCGCATTAAATATTTATTTCTCTCTTATTTTTAATGTTTATCTAATGATCCTTCTACACGACAATCTGGTTTCTTCTTACAGGTTTTACAAGTTTAAGACAGGTTGACATAAGGTGATTGGATATAAAAATATCCGTTTATTCTTTATACAAGACGATAAGATGTTTTTTAATTTAAATGTTGTACTAATTAAACATTATGCGGAATAATAAATATATTGTTATTGTTTGAAGTGGTTTGAGATAAAATTTATAAATATAATAAAGTTAATGTCGTTGGCCTTTTTGGTGTTAGAAGCGTTTGTTAGAATGTTTTGAACGAAGAAATATTTAAATGTTTTAATAATATATAGATAAGGTAAATAGTAGTAGTAGTAGTAGAGGTCATAGCTGCGACAATTATCAATTTCATTTTTTATTTATTACTACCATAAAATTTACCTTTACTAGAAAATTACTCCAATGTTCATGAATTTATGAAAAATAGTAACATTCATCTCCTTTACATAGATTTATAATACACATATATATAGAAATATCGTCAGTTGTATAATTTTACTTTATAAAAGGAATTCAACCCTACAAGATTTTAATTCAAAATTTCACAAAAGGCGGCACTAACAACAAGGGCCCAAGGTTGTTCGGCGGCCAAGTTGTGCAACTGATCGCGCGACAGGTCTACCGGTTGCGTTCATTGACCCACTGAACCCCGCTGGAAATGCGCTGAGGCGTGGGCGTTATTTGGAGTTAGTCCACGTCTTGCGTGAAATGTTTCCAGTGCAATTCGTTTTAGGCGGGAAAAGGATTTGTTCTTTACATTAGTACAGTATGCAGTCAATTGTACGTTTTTACCCATGTTGGTAAATTTAACTTCTTTTTTATATAACATGATAGCTCTTTAAACCTTTTAGTCGTTAAATATTTCAAAATGAAAATTATAATTTTTAAGTAAATTATAATTTTTTGTAAGAAGCCACAAATATATTTTTAAAACCAAAATTTTAATATCACGGCTATGGACTTTTAAATCGTTAATTTATTAAGGTATGGCCCAGCCGCAACAAAAAAAACTTTGCTGAAGCTTTAATTAATGGATTATTCCCACCGAGAAAGATCAACACCTTTACAGAATACCAATTTTCAAAAAAGATACCGATATTTATTTTTGTACTTTCATAATTATTAGAAGCTTAATAAAGTTTTAGCATTTATCTATATTACAAGTCGATTAAAATAAATTTATAAAGGTGTAAATAGAATTATAAAAAAGAAAATATTCCCAATATTAATTCACATTCAACTTCACCTAAGTTCTGTAAACTTATAACAATATAAGCTAAAGGTGTATTGGCTTACGTACTGTAACAGTTGCAATTATTTATAAATATTTCTTGGTTCGCCATTATTAACTTTTAGATTGATACAATAAATTAAGGAATTTGATGTTAAAAGCCGAGTTTTTTTCAGCATAAAGAATAACGTGGTATGTGTATGTGTAATAGGTATGTACATGACTGTGTGTGTGTGTACGCGTTCCAGTCGTTAATCAGGCCACCGCGGAACTCTCACAACCCTTCGCTTTACACAACCCAGGCCCCAGCTTCCGACGGAGGTATAACGTTTTATTCGTACATAAATTGAGGCGCCCATTTTTACGGCTGTCCCTTTTTTCCTCCCGGTTGAGATTCGTGCCCCCTTTCAATAGGGTTTATTGTGTGAACGGTACCGACAAAATTTCGGCGAAGCCTGACCTTTACTTAGAGGAGAATTTCTATTTTTTTACGGTTATAATGACACAAACTTTTTTTTTAATTTTAAACAGACGACAAAAAGAAGGTTCGCAATTTGCGGCCTATCTATGCTTATTCCATCTTCGGGGTATATACAATATCAGTACATAATTTTGAAGGTGACTATAAGCTAAATTATGAACACTTATACCAAATGGAGACTGCAGTCTTCTTTACATTATTGGTCTTAACAGTTTGCTATTCTGTTCATTAATTTGTAGTCGCTGCATTTTTTTAAAGCTATTTTATCAGTGCTAGATTAATATTGCTAGTTCATATTTTTTAATAGCTAAGGTCATTGAAAACTAACAATGCCTCAATGTCGTGTACTTACTAAGAGTAGTTTATATTGTTTAAATGATTGGGACGACTTTTCCACAAAACTTCTAACATTGATATTAAAAAGACTAGTAACGGTAATAAATTCATTTTGTGCTCAATAGAACCGTAGTATCACAGGCAAGTTATACACAACCGTCGCGGTTAACGTCGCAGACTTACCCACACAATTACGGTCACAAGCAGTAACTATAACAGTTACGTAACACTGTCGTAGTAGCCCTTAGTTACGAAATGCTTTTAACATTTGGTCTTAATAAGTTTCGCCCATTCGGACCTTTGTGGGCGTACTATCGTTACGTTCCGCTTTCACTTTAAGCTTTCTCTATTTAATTAAAGATTATTTTGGTCAAGGTACGTTACCATCAGTTATATATTATTGTTGTTATATCTCTTTTAGGTGCGTATCAATCAATACAATATTTATTTCGTTATTATTTGTCTGAAAAGCGCTGTAGCTGATGTATCCAGAACATTAACGTCTTAAAGTTATTAGCGAAATATGGTGTTTTCAGGCAATTCTTGTGGAACAATACATAGAATGAAAAAAAGTTTTTAAGCTATTTTCATTTTTAATGGTTATCGTGCATACGTTTCGTTATTTAATAATTATCCAACAGATAAAAATGTAGTCAAGGTATCACGTAATAACTGCATTCCATCCCAATTTCGTTTCTCAAACAAGTTTTATATTGAAAAATGTTATAGCAGCTGTCAATGTTATTTTTAATTATACTCATAATAATAATTATGTATTTTTGTAGTAACGTCGACATTATTGATGCTTATTACTATTGCTTCACTACCATGTTCATTATTATAGTGTCACTTTCTACTAATTTGCTTATTTAATAAAAGAACTTCAAGACACAATACGTATGCAAGTTGTCCGTGATGAAGAAAGAATAATAATCAATAACATATGAAACGGACATTTACGTTATTGAGAGATTGTCTATTTCCGACTTATGTGTAATATATTAGAGATAATAAAAATAAATATATTAGAGATTTCATTTAAATAATGTAGAGTATTTCTTGTTAATAATCTTTTATCTCACAACCTTGACTAACACTGGACTGTTCCTATTAATAGTGCTAGTTTCGCGTGTTGCGGTAAAGAAGTATGTTGGATGTAACAAATAAACACACTACGTCATACCAGACATTCTTTCTGCTTATTCTGACTGAATTTTGAGGGTAATGTTTTGCTCCACTTAATAAGAATTTCTAATAAGTGTTTACAATAAAATATTTAAATGCAACCTAAATCCTTACAATGGTTGGTTATATAAAAATCTTGGAATAATTGACACCGGCTATAACTCGCTATGAATCGAATACTTTATTAAATATTAAATATTTTGATTAAAATTATTTTTGCTGCATGATTAAAATGAGCGTAACTATTATGAAACAAGTAAGTTTCGAATAATTATGCCGACACTAGTGAATATTAGTGAATAGAATAACTTTTTAGGTTTCAACCTTTTCGTTATATAAATTTGCAAAACAAAATCCGTGGGCGGCCAGAGTCCAAGGTTGATAATGAAGAATTGAAGGCTAATGTGGAAGCGGATCCATCGCAAACCGCGTCCGAGTTAGCTGCAGGCTGCGGTGTTAGTGATAAAACTATTTTAATCCACTTAAAGTAAATTGGGAAGTTGAAAAAGCTTGAAAGGTGGGAGTCCCTCATGAATTGAGTGCAGCAAATCGACAAACGCGCGTAGACTGCTGCGTTACATTAGTCAACCGTAATAATAATGAAGGGATTTGAAATCGAATCATTACCTGTGATAAAAGTGTATCTTGTACGATAGTTGGAAACGCTCATCGCAATGGCTGAACTCTAGCGAACCAGCCAAATCCTGCCCCAAGCGAAAAATGATCCAAAAAAGTTACTTGTGAGCGTTTGGTGGACTAGTGCCGGTGTTGTTCACTTAGCTTTTTTAAATCTGGCCAGACGAACAAGGCAGATGTATATTGTCAGCAATTGCAATCCATGATGGAAAAGCTAGCTGCTAAACAACCGAGGCTGGTCAATCGCTGTAGGCCACTGCTGCTTCAGGACAACGCTAGACCACACACTGCACAACAGACAGTTACCAAATTAGAAGAGCTTCAATTGGAATGTTAAGACACCACCGTACTTCCCGGACCTTGCTTCAACAGATTACCATTTTTTTCGAAATTTTAATAACTTCTTGCAAGGGAAAAAATTCAACTCCGATAGGGCAGTCCAAAGCGCCTACGCTAATTTCATATGTTAGGACCTAATATTTAACAGCTGCTGCTGGATTCTGTAATGTTTGCGTCGTCAGTCTTTTTGACGATTATAACAGTTTCAACTGATATTGGCTCACGAATCCGGTGATCTTTGAGCTAATGTATATTTAAGGACTGTTTTTGGACTTTTATTACTCTATTCAATATTGCTAGGATTAGAATAATCTCTTACTTAGGATATACTAAGAGAAATAAATATATCACTATCCCAAACACATTTTTAACATTTCATACTAACAATCCGAATTATTAGGTAAGATATAGTGCGTAGTAAAAATAATACCATAATCAATTATTGTTATCAATGGAATCAACATTTTCTCTATCACATAAACACAAGTCGGGCGTAAACCATGCGTTAATATTACGTTTATGTAGATGTAATTATGGCCGCAGATAGTGTGACAAGGTTGCGCGAGGCGGTAGGGCTTCCATTGGAACTAGGTCAGGAAAACTGCTACGTAGTACATTTGCACGTTTGGCGCGCTTGTACAATGTTTGGGACGTTTGTTTATATTAGTTTGCCATTTTCAATCGTGCGTCAGTTTGAATGCATTATATAGTGCATACAACTGAGATAAGTAGTCCGGAACAGAGGTTGAGAAATATTACAGTGCCAATGTCAGAGGGTTTTGTGCATGTTTTCCGTTCAAAGTTTTTTTTTATTTTATTCGATCATGTACTTGTCCCCTTAACTGTAATTCCTTTTTTACAGTTGTACTTAGATGTGAAGAAAATGTCTTAAGGAAAGTGCGTTCAATGAGAGCTGCAGCAGTTTTCCAAACCACTGATTGCAAACATTTTCTTACACGTACTTAAAGTTGTATGCAGACATTAAATTATTTTAAACGAATAAAGTAGATATTTTTTATAAAGCTGAACGAAATATTTCGAATAACAACCCAGAAAACTGAATACTCACACAAATCTGAATCGTTTGAAAGTTACAGTGGCAAATGCAGTCATAAAGATGAACACTTTGAGATAATAACATACTTCATGCTAAAATTTGATTATTTACACAACTTTAGACATTTTCAACTTTCATTAAAAGGTAAACATAAAAATGAAGAATATTTGTTGCACATGAGAACAACGCCAGCGAATTAAATATAGACGAAAGCAAAGAAGGCAGAGCGAAGTTATGTACATTGTCTGAAGTGTCCTGCTCCTCTTGACCTAAAACCTTAAAGTTAGTTTATCATTTATACAACTGAAATAGTAAAATATTTATATTCATGTGCGGGTTAGTTACAATTAATAATAATTCGTTAAAGAAATTAGGACTAATACCTTAAGTTTTTTAAAGAAATTATTTCAAATAATTGTATTAGAAAATAAACAATTGTAAAGCTGGATACATTAGTATTAAATTATGAAAAAGCTAAATACGTAATTATTGTTTTATTTAATTAAATAGTTAATCTCAAATAAATGTTCATATACAGTTTTCCTACAATATTTTAATATATGCTTGACAAGAGTTAAAAGGTTTTTGTTTGTGAAAACAAAATAAAAAACCGGTACAATTATCATGGTCTAACACAATGTCAAATGACAAGAAATACTGTACATAGTTACAATTATAAGTCCACACACACATCTCACGTCACACACCGGTGCTGTGTGTCACAGCGTACTCGTAATGCAAATAAGACACAAGTCATTACGTCTTACGCTCTTTAGCATTTTAAACAAGTTCTGATGATTATAAGCAAACAAATTTCACGTTTTTATCCGATAAGCAAATTAACAAGAATATTTATTTATTTTTAGGTTTTTTCAGATTTAGTAGTTAGTTTTTAGTTATATTTAATACGTAACCTTGAGCATGTTTGCGCGCTAAGACTAGGTACGGATTGTGTTTTATTTTGAATTGACATTGAAATCAAACTCAGTGCTTACTTATCTATAGGGTCACGCACCACATAATTAATGCGTCTTGTATTACTGTCAAACTGAAGCCAATACCTTATGAGTGATGAAGGTATTACATATTATAAGTAATGTAGTTGCGAAATCCTCTAAACTTTTTTTTCTTTACTATTCTTCTATACTGCATACCCTATCCTTCCAATTTTTTTTATAATTAAACATCAATTTGTTGTTATTGTTGTTTTTTTTTTAAATCTTACGTCTCGTCCAGTTTAGGCGCGAGAATTATTATCCAATCATAAGATATTATAAAGTAATTGCATTCATGTTTTTTGTGCTGCCATCTTGTAATCACCTTTTAAAAATGTAATCTACTCCAATTGCGTTTCTAAGACGGCTACTGGTTCATAGATGGCGCTGAAAAAGATCGTGTGAGTCCTTTATTACCTGTATGTTTAAATGTATATTTTTTTTATTATTTCAGGTGTTAGTGGAATATGACGGTGTTGACTGGCAACGTCGAGAGTGGGTAGCAGTTCATTCGCGTCGAACTTTTCGCGTCTTTTTAGTGGAAAGAACTTTAGTGTGGGCTCCTATAAAATATGAAAATGAAGAAGTCAAATGGCCTGCTCTGGTAAGTGGAGTAGAATTTGGTTTGAATAGTAATTGTCTTTACAGAAAAATCAATGCAGCATGATTTTACCATTTTCGGAGAAATATTATATTAAATTCGTAATATCTACTGCGTTTTAACCTGTCACTCATCCTGACGATTGTAGGTAATTTTTAACTGATGGTGTAATATGACACATAAATATAGTCGATTTCGCTTATTTACATAAAACACATTTTTTGTTTTTGTTATACTAATAATCTAGATGGCGCTATAGTGTCTTTGCGATACCGATTTTCTTTTAAAATTAGAGACGTACGTCCTTTGGTTTTAAGAGGACATCGATACGATCAAAACTTAAGACTTAGCGCCATCTACATATCATTTTTGCTTTTACGTACACACTATTACTTCACATTTTTTGATACATAGCTTTCTTTGGGCGCCGCGATGCAACTAGGAACTTCATCTCTGTGGTTATTGAATTTTTATTTTTTGTCCATAAATGGCTTTAAAGTTCTACAATAGTATATTTTTATGTAATATATATTTTTCAAAGTATTCAAAGCGAAAGAAAAAACTTGTTTTATATGTCCTCTTTATAATTTCATTGTGATTATTTACAATAGTTACTGCTAGTTATTCATTTCTAATTTAGGTAAGAATTTTTATTCCTGCCATCTAGTGAGTGTAATTCAATACTGGTAATAGCAGGAAAATATTAAGTACTTCCAATAGAGGGCGGTAGAGGGATTTAGCACAAGGTAAAATGCTACGGATTACAGGTTTCATTACGACTCGATAAAATAGATATTCATACATAGTATGCAATCGTTGCTTCTAAGACGGTTTGGAGTCACTTGCGCTGGTTTCAATACAAGGAATTTATTTTTTTTTATATTTGCTTATAATAATATAAATATTAAGTAGCCCTCTTTTGGTTCTACCGCCTGTACCGATCGTCTTGCAATATTGTACAAATATTACCCTTTTGCGATTTAAAATGCACTATATCTAGTGAAATTATTGTGGTAACAAGATATATTAATTTATGGAAGAAGTCGAGCGCAATGAGGTACTTCGTAAACCGTGCATTTCAAACATACCTGGTTTATTCTTTACGTGCGGTATACGTGGCTTAAGAAAAGCCGATCAGATGAGCATTTTTCTGCGGCCCGAATAGAATTTGGTAACAGGCAGATAATACGGCCAGCGATTAACGGACTTACAATTGGACTTGGTTTTAAGTTATCTTCACGCATAAATTCATGCTGTAAATAGATATCCTGATTGAAAAAAAAAAACTAAACATCTGGTCTGATCTGAATCCTTTTTATTGCAAAATTAATGAATCGTTGTCCTATAGTATTTTTTCGATACATTTTTTAGTAATTTGTCTTCTATACGATTTGATTTTACGGCCTACGGCCCTAACCCTTCAGGTCCACCATTAATTTTGAGCGTAAACATACTTAATGCTTATCGTTGTAATAGTATCATGCGTGAAAATATTTCTGGTATAGTAAAAACATAATAATAATTATATAGTTTGGTAAATAAAATAATTCTGTATAAATTGTTATTAGTTGTCAAATAAGAGATAAAGATTATGCCATACACAGAGCACACCTTGAATGAAATGCTACGGTAAATAAACATAAGAAAAAACTGCGTAGCAAATGGCGCCCTGACATCGTTTCGAGTCAACGTACCAATACAACGAGTAAACAAGCACTGTTTTGACTTTGAAATAGACTAATAACTTTATTCAGTACCAAGTTTCAGAAGATGATGCATTGCTACTAGAGGTTGCAAAGGATTTTTTGTGATTTTTACGTAGATAAATATTAATAAAAGCAATATGGCTGAATTTAATTCTAACAGTTATTACTTTAGTGGAAGAATTACTCCTCGCACTGACACATATATAATCTGTCTTGTAAGAAAATATTATACCCGACGTAATGATATTGTTGATGACTGTTGTCAATGCATCTGATCGCACTTCGTCGGCCTTACTTCACTCTAGTCTAACTTTCACTAAAACTGCAATATGTTTTTTTTTTTGGATTTCAGATATTTATCTGTTTCTAAATTTCATATTTATTTTATTTTATTAACTTAGCACACACCAAGTGTAAGAAGGACTTGCCTTTGACTTTACCTCCGAGTCAATATTCGCTGATGCAGAGATGTAATTTATGTCGAATTTGTATATTTTAGGTCAATACCTGCATTAATATTTTAACGTTAAAAAGTAAAATAAAACAACGTAATTATAAAATAACAATCAAATCAGAGCAATTTGTGTGTTTAACTCGAGTAGTGAGTCGTGCGGTAATATAATCAACTGTGTTATCTGTGACAACTCATAAAGGTTTGTATTTAGAGCACTGGCCACACACACATTGACGCACTACGAATGATGATTTACCTCATATCATGTGTCGCTGCAACCTCCATCAGATGCGAATTTATATATTTTACATACAAGTCACGTTTTCCTTTATGCTAATACAGATTGTGCTATTTAATAAATGCTGTTAATATGAATAACATTATCAGATAATCTTAACTACATGTCGAAAATATTGAATTTGGAAAAATTATATAACTAGCACATTAGTATTTAGCACATTTAATAAATAGAAAAAATGTACCTTGAAATGTATTTGATATTTGAAAGGTGAAAAGTAAATATTAGTTAATAAAAAAGGTTTGTCATATTTATGTGGCATATATATACTAACATGTCATGTTATAGCTCACATCTGTATTTCGAATGCTTACTTTAAGTACTTTAATTTGCTTACAATAAAGAAAAATGTTAAAGAACATTATTCACAACCATGACTGTTTTGTTTAACTAAATAATTTAAAATCGCAGAGATTCAGAAATATATGTCCATTAATAGATTTTTATAATTTACTGTTATTTCAACGGCAATGTCCAATAAACAATTCATATAATATATATTATTATATGTATTATTAATTACGTAACCCTCGTACAGAAAACAACTTGTGATTTATTTATGTTTACGTATTCTTCCATTATACTTGGAATTATCAATACAATCGTCTGTGTGTGCCTCTGATAGTCGTGCCTCGAAAAGGTGACTTTACGGGTGTTACTCAACCTATGCACCAGATCGCATACTAATGAGGCGATGATGAATGACTTTGGGACGTGCACTATAAATGTTTAGGACGGTATGTGACCGATTATAATGTCACTTATTCAATGCATCACACCCATGACGTAGTATATTGTATAGATTTAATAATAATAATAATGAATTGCTTTTGTAATAACTGTAACACTAGACACAAGTGCGATCAGGAAATAAGTTCTAACGCAAAGGTTCGATACTTATTATGGACTAGTACCTCTTAAGAGTAAAAGTAGTTCTTTTATTATATTAAATTTCTCTTGATTTAGGTACGCCATGATTAACCCCTTAAATATCATAATGCCCCCCGTTTGCCTTTGGACCGCCTACCGGCCCCAAGGAAAGCTCCAGCGACCACTAAGGGGCGGTACCACTCTCGTCGGCACCCTGAGCTCTAACGTATAAATACGTATAATAAACGAAATATCACGTTAGCTCAAAAACAATATGAAGATATACAATTATTGCATTATAAAATTGTACCCATTGACCTATTACAGTCGGTGTACGACGCGAAGAGTCCAGGGCAATTAAAAGTTCCTTAATTAAAATTAAAATTTTACTTCTAATTCTTGGGGCAACAAGAAGTTCAAATGTTTTATGCTATGTACATACAATGGAAAAATTTAGATTGCAATTTGACATCTGGTGAACAAAAATTAATTAGCGAATAAAAATGTCTTACCGATGTAACAGTTACGAACCTCATACTGTATATACATCTACTAGAAATAATTTCAAAAATAGTCTGTCCAACTGTTTTAAATTTATTCATGAAATAAACTTGACTAAAATTAAGCGAACTTCGAATCTGAGAAATCTGAGATGAAGATAATTTCATCAGAAATCCGAGAAAATTTAACATGCGCGCTTTACGTATTCACGAAACTTTATTATAATAATGTTCAGTGACGAGATCCATTATAATTAAGCGACACGTTCCCACGCCGCGGTAAGTTCCAGTACCGTGGTAAATATTCTGTACATTTCTGCGTCAGCCCTTGTTATATACCCCTAATCCTTTAGGCGACTGTTTAATGGATGTATTTGTATCGTAGTACACATTATTGAAATATCGCATATACTCGCGTAATAATTTTAATATTACTGATATAACTATGTAAATATTTACTCGCAACTCCAGCTACTACAATACAGATGGTAAAATTTTGTTCAGCATCACATATACATATAACAAATAAACAATAAAGAAAGTTTATGGGTTTCTTGTTTTCAACAGTGTGAGCAATAATAATCCACAGACCAAGTACTCTCCTTTAATTTAACTTTGAGTAAAGTTTTAATGAGCTTAAGCTGTGTGAAGTTTCTTTAGGTACTTATCAATTTTATAAACATTATTTTGGAGTTTAAACAGTACATAAGTTATGTAGCTATTTTTCTTTAGACAGCTTAAAGTGCAGCAGAAATTAAGAGGTACAAAATCAATATTTTTCACTTTCTCTCCCCTGGGATAGGACTATTTTAAAAAAAAAATATTATACCTTATCCTCCATAAAAATAACAAAAAAAATTAAAACCTTCTTTTAGTTATTTTGGCGGTTAATTAAAACTAGGGATTTTTTATTATTTTTAAACTTTTTGTAAACAGAATTATAAATTTTCAGACTTGGAAGACAACTGTAATAGGCATTGTTTCTCATCTGATAGTATTGAGAAAAAATATTTAATTTAGTATACAAAAGCCAATATTTCTCTGTATAAAATAAGGTCAATGGAGAGTAATCATTTTCGCGACAAGAAAGGATAGAAAGGTCGCGAAATCCATTACAGACGTCACGATATGCCTTTATTATAAATTGTTGTGACGACATCACACAGCGATTGCAGCTGTTTTCGTTAAAACCTTCAAAAGTTATATTCCGTATTAACCTTACTCCCCAAAAGGAGCGCGTGGCTGTTTTTTTTTTTAAATTAAATACACGTATTTATCAACACATACAAGTCATAAGTCGTATGTTTCAAATTCCTTCAAGACTTAAGTTTTTCTTTTCTCATTACTTTGAAGCCATAGTAAGAAACAGATGTGGTATGTTGCTATGTACGCTGGATTCCAGTTAGAGCACGGTAATTTCTCATTAAAGTTAATTTATTTAAATTCATTAAATTCGTTATCTCCTTATAAATATGTTGTATTATAGGAGACAGTTTTTAGTAATCCTACCAAGAGTGAATGAAAATCTTAAGTTTGCGTCGTTTTGGCGCCTCAATTAAACGAAATGTTAAATTAATTAAAAATGATTTATTATTATTTATAGCTCAAGTATCTCACTCGAATTTAAGACATTTGTTACTTTTGTTTTCGACAGACTTTCACCTCGCTGTCGTCTGATGTGTCTCTCCAAGCTGATAGTCAACCCGTAGAGTTCCTGCATGATCGCTCGCTTCAATTCCTGGACTATGCCAATCTTCAAACGTACCAGGCAAGTGTTCAAAAAATTGTGTTATAATGATTACCTAATTGTAATTTGTGACTCTGAAATTCTAATCAATGTTTTTACTTCAGATTTTATAAACACACTTGATAGAAATCGATTACGGTAAGTTAAGAATACCCACCATATTAAAGGCTCGAAAAGCGTATTACAGACCTCAAAATAATATTTTTAAAGATCCCTACTTCCTACCTACTTTTTATTTTATTTCGTTGTCGCTTGGTACCAAAAATTAGATCTGACTTTAAAAATAAACTCAAAAAACATACAGTTGAAACAAATCATGTTTATTTTCGTTTTTAAATGATTAGACGTAGATTGAGATATATAATTATAAATAAAATAGTTAGAATTGGAAAACGTTTAAATAGCTATCAACAGAGTAAAAATATACATTGCTTATTTTGGTAATTTTTATGCAATCAACTTTTTCTATCAAAAAAGGAACTATCGAAATCTGCCCACTCATTGAAAAGATAAAAAATCTGACAAAAAAAAATATGCATCATCTAATTGTGAACCTCTTTCATGTCGTTTTTTAAAAATAAAATTTATACAGTTATATAAACGAGACGTAATGGTCAAATAATCTTTTTTTTTTATTTGCAAATAATTTAAAACGTGAACAATAATACAAGACACATGCAAAAGTTATTTTGCTACTCGACGACAGATGACGCCACTCCTTTTGATATTATTAAACGGAAACAAGTTTTAATATTCCATAATATTATATCGAAAAAATCGTTATGAATATTAATTATGAAGTAAATCTTGATTATAAACTGTATAACAAAAATATGTAATTTGACCAACACCGTGTCATTGAAACCACGTGGATACAATAATAAATCAATAGAGGTTTCGGTTTTAATTTTGAGAAAAAAAAAATTTTTTACACCAAGAACAATTTTTATAATGTACTGAGCAATTATTTGCCTCTACACTCCTAACCTAAATATTTTAACCCCCACGCAACAAACTCGAAAGGTTCTAGACTTTATTTAGACGGCTGATTCATAATTAAAACAATTACTTCCTCTCATCGCTCTGTCCGACGCGTGTTTGTCCTAGTTGTTTTGAATCAAACAAACTTTGAAGACACGTTCATTCCTTTTGTATGGAAATGAGGTTTAAAAAATCTTTCGTTTTTGTATACGTTTTAGTATTTTTTAGTTATAGTCTGCGTAAGTTTTACGTCTAGGTTTAATAAAACAGTTTGTTAGTGTATACCTATTACTCATAATATTTACATATTCTGTACACATTTTTAGTATTGGCTACACTGAATCATGTTAAGATTTTGAATGCTCTTTTATCACTTTATCGTTACTTTATGTATGTCGCTCTAAAACAATAGTGAATTTTCTGTTTTTCTATGAGAGCCTAATATCAGACTGCAAAATAATGTATAATCGTTCATTTTTAATGTAAATGTTGTTGATGTGCTTTCTTAATAAAATTAAGATTTAACACTTCGATATAAGGTATCGTTTATCGACGATTGACGCTGACTTGTCACAACCGATATTTTCTAGTGATTTCTATGAATGAACCCAAATAAATAAAACGTTGCTATTAACATTCTACGCACCTAGCGACCCGCAATCGTACACATTTTATTACACCCGACCGTGAAGACGCTTCGTTTTATGTCGCTGGAGGTTTATGTCGCGAGATTAAACTCAAACCATAAAATTGTTTACAAACACAAAGAAACAATTGATAACGAAAAATTATTTGTTTTGGATTTATGTAAACGTCACTGTTAATAAATTTTAAGTAAAATAAATGTAATAACAAATCTGATTGATTTTATTTTGTAAATAATCCTTAACATCGTTGAATTTCCTTGTTCTGTGTTACCATTAAAAGCAACAAGATATTATTCTTTGTTATTGGTTAACGCGTTACTATAATCGGCACTGTAAGTTCACAGAGTTTTATAATTTTTTAGCCTGTGGGAATGCAATATCCTGTCTCTAATTGTGTAGATGCGAGATATCATCCTTATAACTTCCTAAATAGATTTTTAAGAACTTGCTGACTAGATGTTCATACATAGAAGGTTCTCTAAACATTAAAACAATAGCAAGTCTAAATTTGCTATTATTTAATATAATTGACGAAAAAAACAGTGAATAAACTTGAAAAAAGAATTAACAGTTCACATATTAAATAAGAATCTTTAAATAAAATATTTTTATACTATGCATAAGACATTAATTTTTAATTAAAGATGTGGTAATGGATAAGTGAACTTTAAAAAATAATAAGTGATCTTTTAAGTAACACTGCATTTTACGTACCTAATAACTTATACCTAAAACAATTTTGAGGCTTTCATATTCTTTCAGATAGAGGATGGTTTAACAAAAATATTTCGATGATAATATTTAAAGTCCTAAAACAACTTTGTTAGCGTTACGGCGCTTGAGGATGCTCGGGCCAGAATCTTCTAACAATATTTGCACAGGTGTTTACGAGTGTTAAACGTAATAACAAAGTAACAAAACGCATAATCGACCCAATTTTCTGTGAGACGAACGATACAGTGTTTATCTAAAGTTGCGCGCCCGGGCGAAGTGGGTAGATCAAGGACGGTGTCTGCCAAACAAGGGGGAGGGTTTCCCCGGGAGACGGGTAAGCTCGGGACGAGCGTGGAACGAGGCTGATCTAGGAAAGGGGAGCTGCTATGTTTTGATGCCCGCCGCCCGCTTTATTGATTTTCCGTACCCGCACCGCCTGCCCCTCCCCTTTATTATATACATACGTATAATTTTGGAGGCAGGTGCCCGCTGTTGTGTCGCGTTATTTTTGGTTATCCCGCACGCATTTAGCGTTCACTGAGGCAATGACTGATTGCGCTTTGATTTTGGAGCAATTATTTTTATTGATTAATTTTTAGTTACAGACTCAGAAAATTTAGAAATATTTATTGAATGTATTTAATCTCAATTAATAATGATATAATTGAATTGTGTTTTCAATAACGTAAGAGATTTTCTCAACTTGACGTTAAAAAATGGAAATGTATAATAAAAACGTGAAGCAAACGATTTGTTATTTAACATTTAAATCAAACGTATTTTACCTCATTTCTTAATTATACATACATTTGATAAGAAAATATTTAACATAACGTTATAATTGAGGTAGTTCGGATATGTGCAAAAATTCAATTGTATAACATTTCTTGAACGCATACAGTTAGAATACTTAATTAGTCGGGCGTAACTAAAGTTTTAAGCGAGTTTCCGAACTTAGCCGTCATCGCACGCAACCCGACTGTTCTGTTCCCGCAAAATTTAAACGAGTAAAGTTTGTTTCAGTCGACTTGCTCTACTGTCCGTTTTATTCTAACCCCCGTTGGGGCTTGGGGTGAGGTAAGGGGTGGTGACATTGATAAAGGCACGGGTTAGACACGAGAGTCGGGACAGCGTTCAATCGAGCCAGTTTCATTACGTAGAGAAATAATTTGACAATCTTCGTATTCGCTTTCATGTTTGCCCTTACATTAATTGAAATAAACAAAAAGTAATTGATCAGCAATTAATTTTTACTGCGAAATATTACTGCCATGTGCAATGTCATGGCTGTGTATTCTATTAACAATACATTAATCAAACTACTACGTAAATTAAGTTACAATCAAGAAGAACAGAATAACTGCAATAATGTAATAACACTTATATTATATTAAAATCATGAATCATTCATAGTAGTCTTGCGCAAAGGTACTTGTAAAGATATAGGTTTATCCAATTAAATATGTATACAATTTTTCAATTACTTTAAACTACATTGCAAAACAGCTCATACATTTAGCAACCTTAACGTTTTTTTTCAATCACAGAGTTTACAACTTAGTCTTTGATTCAAATTAATTAAGATAGTTCGAAGTTAGTAAAGTAATAGTACAAACATCTACACAAATTTAATGACAATATGGGCTTAACAACTACTTCCGAAGTCCGCTATATGTTTTGAAATATTTGTTTAACGAATTACATTGGATATAGTGTAATCGAAATGACTGTAGTTTTAATAAAGTACAATACATCTCTCAATATAGAAATAGTACCGCCTACGCTCTTGTAAGAATACCAACAATAATTTCTTTTGTACTATTATGTAGATCAAACAATATGTTTGCGCGTGTTTCATTACTTCGACATTCTAAGGTCTTAGAAATTTAATATATCTTGAAGATGATTTTCTTATTAGTAATCACATTACTTGTTTGACTTAAACTTGGGACTTTTTTTTTATTTACATTTAAATTAAATCTTTAATATTTGTTTTTTTTTTCAAAAGTTTGTTTTGAAGACTAGAGGTTTTTGATTAAAAACCTTTTATGTATCTGTTTATTATTTATGATCACTTCTCGATATTATTTGGATGATCTCAATGTTTATAAATAGTTGTTTTCTGTATCGTTAGGACTAAATGTCAAAATTATAATGTAAATTAATGATTGATTGAGATATAAATACAGTGTTATACTTTAATGAATCACAACAAATGTTTTTAATTTCGATTAAACTTTATAGCGTCCAAAGTTTAGGTTATGTATTCAATTTATTGTGTGTTTCATAAGTTCCATACAATAAAACAGAATTTATAAATTGGCAATATAATAAAGAAAAGAAATAAAGAGAGGTTCTGTTATAAATTTTAATTTGTTATTCCATGCCTCTATTACATTATCGTTAACACTTTGTGAGGCACGTATATCTGACATTTTTATACGTGTCAGAAAATAATGCTTTTACACGGCAAACTACCGGTTCCACGGCTGCTACTTATACCTACTCTTGTACAAACATCCAATTTATGTTCCCGGTTTACGTTGTATTTTGCTACTCGTTTGTTAGCAGACGTGAGGGTTTCCACCAGCCGTCTCATCTGCGGTGATGGATGGTTTATATGCATTGTCTAGACTCATGGCTCTATGTTTATCTATAGCGTCCAACTTCTAAGATATATGACTACAGTTTCAATCTTAAAAAGTAAAATACCATCTCGACACATTAGTGGTTGCTTAAAGCTATCTCTTTAGATTATTTTGCGTTAATTTGTTTTAATAATGCGACATTAATCTAGAATGTTAATAACAATAAGTTTTATAACATACAGCATTTATCAGTGGGTTGCTTTGCTTTGAGCATTTGAAAATGAATGCGATTGTCTGTTAAATGTAGATGTAATCACTAAACATGCCCTACTACCGAGAGTTGCATCGCCTTAAAATTGTTACCAATGTCTAATTGAACTATAAACATATATTATTTCAAAACTTGTTTATTGTAGTTTGCCGATTTGCTGTTACAGCGAACTCATAAAAAGTTAATTCAGACGTAACTTGACCAGGAGTGCGAATTTGCCAGTGTACATAAAATACAACACCGTTGCAGCGAGGTTTTGCTGACGCATTAACGTAATATTCGCACTAACTTCGTTTTGAACTGCTCCCTCGCGAGACGGTTATAATGTTAAAAAATTTTAAAATAGTTATTATTTTAGAGAGTGCTTTTCTACGAACGGATATAAACGATTGGAATGTTTGAATTGGAATAAAGGGTTGTTCAACATTTTTTTTTAAACAAATTGTGGCCTACATACGTCTAGTTTCAAGTAAAATTATAAGTGCTCTTTATTTCTATTTAACATAAAAAAGTAAATCTATATTTTAAATTTCAAATTTCAAGGTTAAAATGAATAGAAAACAGTATCTTCGCCTTGATGTCTCCGTTGAAATTAAAACTGTACTTAAGATTTTTGAACTGTTTTTAGATATCGTAAAATAATTAGCAATTAAAATTGCATAATGTCAAGAGAAATTATTTATTTTAATATTAAATTTCACACAGGGTCGTTGATAGGCTTATAATTTCATGTAACCGATACTTAAAATTTCCTTGCAGACTTTGATTAAATTCGCTTATAATATTGCCTAAATATATTGTTTATGTGCCTACAGGATTCTTATTATCTTTATATTTGGTCAGTCTTGAGATTTTGAGATAAGTCGAGTCCAATACTACTAATAATATTTCTTTTACATGTTTAGGTGTAAAAAGTGTTACGCAATACAACAGTAACTAAAAGAAGTTAAACGGAATAGCTTTAGTCCTCCAGATATTTCAGTTGTAATACCTGTATAATAGTTTTTGTTTGGAATTTGGAACCGATCAGTTGAGCAGACACGATTCGCTCGTGACTCGTTTAGTTCCACAAATAGTTTGGAAATATGTTCTTTATCAAATATAATTCACATGAAATTGCCTTTTATTCTTTTATTAAAATTTTAAAAAGTTTACATCTATAGATATTTCACGAAACATTGCGTTAAAATTTCTTATAACTCTATTTTCTGAATACATGTAGTTCGTTCATAAGTAGGAGAATACAAATGGTTTTCCGAACGGAACCAAAATCATTACTTATACATAAAGAGACAAGATACCTTACCCGTTTGTTGGAATATTAATGCCACGAAAACTGCTCACCGTTCCTATATTACGAAGCATTATTAAACATTAGCGAGCGCTTCCTCGTTCGTGACTGGAAATACTTAGATGAGTTTGATTTATTGCGATAATAGTTAATTTTAATAATAGCTTAATTTCATTTAACAAATGTTTTGCGTTAATAAATTTTAAATTTACAATTGTAATATAATTACACGACCTTTTGCATAAATACAATTATCATCACCATGTTCAGGTATATTATGAACTGATCGTTTTTGCCAAGAAAAGAATAATACGCTTTTATTCCTTGCGTTATGCTGCTAAATATCGATTTCTTTTTCCTTATTGTTCAATATTAATGGTTTGTTTTGAATACTAAATGGTTTATTTAATGCTAGAGTAACAGGAATGTCGTTCATTTTAATAAAAAAGCTAAATCGTACTTAAGTTTTTCGTTTAGTTTTTATGATAACAATGACAACCGTATCGGACTCGAGGTACAAGATTTAATTAGTTAATGGCATTCATTAAATATCTATACTTATGTAAATACAATTATCACTATTGCATCAAATTATTACCTACAATCGCAATGTATAATTTTTCGCCATCAAACATTTCATATTGTTCTACATATGATGTCATTATTATAAATATAATCTTCGTAGTCCGTCCGTTATCAATAGTAGTTACATCAGGAGTACGCTTCATTGACGGGCTCGTCCAGGAAATTGAATGAGCGACCGGGGGCGAATGTGTGCCAGTTCAAATAGCTTCCTGGTGGTTAGATTCTACGATCTACTTAGACAACAGTATCCGAGTCAACGCTTTGTCTGTGGCATTATATATTTTATGTTAGATTGTGACATCACTGTAGTAGACAGAACTGTTTCATTTCAGATTGGGATTCGAGATAAGAATTGACTATTTTTTGTGCCTTTATAAAACTATCATAAAAACATTTATTCTTCTAAACGGTGAGCAAACGATAAGCAGTAAATATTATATAGATTTGAAATTATCATATTTCTTAACGTCAATTTGCTATTTTACTTTGTTATTGGGTAACGATTTTTTCACTTCTTTAATGAATTCCCACGATATATATTAGAAAAATATTATTTAACACTTTTCTCTATGGTACATTCTTATTTATAAATGTTTGTAATTATATTGCTATACATATAGTATACGCTATACATATAGTTTTATAATTTTAGTTAAATTTCACATAGATCAAACTTGATGCACCTGCCCAAGGGTTATAAATGCGACTTAGACTTACTCATAGTATGTATGCACTTGTTATATTTACAAGAGTAATAATATCTATTGTGAAACGACAATAACCTTTCGCTCCCTTTGTGTGAAATACTCTCCCCCTTCTTTATTAAGGCTTGTTGCCAGTCGTATCAACTGATCAATACCGCTTTCTTGACAAGGCACGATTTCAGTCAGAATTTCCATTATGAAAGGGAATTTAATATTGTTATATAATGTATAACATTTTGCCTTTGTTATGATATGTTTACTTAGAAATGTTTCTATGATAGATATAGAAAATTATAGACAAAGGCTGTAGCGAAAACTGGCTTATATGATAGTATTAACTTAATCAACATTAGACTATTTTTAACATTTTTTCATTATGTGTTAAAATAGTTCACATAATTATACACTCTCTTACTAAATATATATTAGTTTATGCCTATTTATAATTTAATAATAAGTAACATTGTTGAGTATCAATCCATATTAATCGACAACGTTAATAATATTATACTATACATATATATAAAACCATTTGTTTTTCCAACAATGCGCTCATAAGTTATAGCTTTCACTCCCTAAACCGATGCAGGTGAAGCTGTCGAAAGGCAGACTCACATTAATCAAAAGTTGTAATCTCACCAAATAGAGTGAGCGAGCAAAATAAACGGAAAGAGCCGCTCGTGATGTTGCGTAAGCTGGCTGAGTCATCGCAACGAGACGCCGCGCCGGGCGGAGTCGTCGGAGCGTGACCGCCACACGAATACAAACGATTACGGTGTCGTAACCGTCGGATTACTCGGTGAAAACTACTTGACCGTGAAAATCTAAGGGCGCAAGCGCACCTCGTCGATTAAGGCAACTTATTTAATTGCGTTCCACACACACTCTACTAATTGGACCACGCGTCCATTGTAAGTCACGTCTGTGCCCGCCCATACGTGCAGTTGTTTTTATTGATTGCCGATTCGACGCATATCGTGATTGTTTATTCATTAATACACAATTTACAGACGATATTTATGTTAAATGTAAAAGTTCTTAATAACAATGAGATAAATAAATGTCATTGAAATATTAATATTTTTTATGAAGATTTTAATAGCACATCTTGTAAGTATATCTTATATTTAAACCTATTAATTTGAATAGAGGTTATACGTAATAAACGAAACTAACCTTTAATGCTTCAATAGCATTAAAGTAATAGAGCAACCGGTAAAGTCTGCTGCACGGAGTGTACGTAAATATAATAGGTCGATGGTGGGGTGGTAAATGGGAGAGCGGGTTGCGGAGTAGGAGGAGGAGGCGAGTTCAACGCACCGGATACGTCTGTCGCCGGGCCCACTCGCGTATGCACCGATACAGGTGTGTGTTCCCATACATGTACGTACCGCTGTAACATTGACATAAATATGCCTCACGCTCTAAGCTTAGACGGAGTAATTTACACGATAAAGAAAACCTACATGCTAGAATTACTATGTAAGACGGTGTAATGATAAACATGCGTATTTTATAGTGGCGGCGGACAGTGTTGTGCAAGTGTCCGATAATGTGGGTCAAAATGTTTACAAGTCAACCGAGGTCGCAACTGACATACCATTATTTTAATTGCGCTATTAATGGCCATAGAGCTCTCAATTACTATTCTGGAATTACATACGTTGCATTAGTATAGGCGATATGTGATAAGAATTATTTTTCGAATCTGTAATTAGTTTTTTAATTGTACCACTTTGTTGAATATTTACCAGATTCTTTTAACTGTTATAACTGTCCTGAATAGATATTTCTTTAATAATTTAAACTATCATTTGTACCATTACGGGAATATCTTCAATACAATTCCGAACATCCATAGCAAGATTTTCATTAAAAGATCATATAATGTCTTCATAATGATTGTTCTTGTCTTTACTGTTATTTGAACACATGTAATCTTATGAGATTGCGTTATGAGTTTTGTATGTAAGGTGTTGATAAACACATTACAATCAAAGCATGTTTGCAATAGTAACAAAAACAAGTGTAGGTAACGATGCTTCTTGGAACATGATTGTTATTCGGGTTGCAATGATTATTTTACAAAAGTAAGTATAAATGAGAACGATTATATAGATATTATAAGTTTCAAGATCGCAAGCAATTTGTTAATTACTCGTAAGTTCCGGATTTGGTTTACGCGACTTAATAACATTATTTCAATTACTCAAATTGAGATCTCAAACTTAGGAAATAATTGGAATTTTTAAACAACAAGGTATCTGCTCCTAAAACATTCGAGTCCGAAGTATTAACATGAGTTTTATTAACCGCAAATTTAATAACCTTCCTTGAAACCTTAACGTACAGTTTGATAAAGGACTGGTCATATCGAATTTAGTTCATGTATACAGGCCACACTATTAGTCACATGTGTATATTTTTTTACCCAAGAGTTCTTTCTAGTATTTGTTTAATTAATTCAAAAAAAAACTATGATGGACAGTAATTTTCAATACAAAAATTATTACAATAACTAATTTGGCTATTGAATGATTTATATGTAGTTGTATTAAAAAAGTTTCATGTAAAATATATTTACGAATCATTGGAAATTTAATATTACGTTTAGTGCTCTCATAGTTGTTATGATTCAAGAAGTTATGAACCGTAAATATAATAATTATTGATACAATTTTAGAATTATTAATTATATTTAAATGAAAACAAATATACTTTAGGAATATAATCTATTTCAAAAAGCTTTTAGTTGTATTATTACTCAGTTGCATATTCTTCATTAGAGGAATGATTAATTAAATCCTTGACTGAATAAAATAATATGTAAGCTATTATTACATTATGAAAACCCATCAATGAAACTCAACATGAATAATGCGAAAACGAGATTTTCTAAACTTTATCTTTCCGTTTTGAAGGCGACACGCAAGTGAATAAATTGAATTGTTTAAAATAGTCGAATATTAATTTAGAAAATCATTTTGATTTCGTATAGGATTGGGATGGCCGATTGGCGGGCTCAGAAGCGGGAATTGGTGTGGACATCTTGTCGTCGTTGTCTGCGAAGGCTGCGGAATGGCGGACAATGCAGGATGGGCAGCGCATCCTTACCAGCACGCCGTCAGTACTGGGCGGATGCCGCGCGCAGGTTTATCGAGCTGCTGGTGCCACTCAGTGGTATACCGCTGTCATCGTCGGCGTTAATGAACACACAGGGGTAAGTTACTATCTAGAATTACGAACTATAACAGGAGAATGATTCTTATGTTACAATCATTTTACGAGTATCTTGCTTTTTCGCGTTGTTTAGAAAGTGGAACGAAATTATATAATTAATATTTTATTATAATTTATTTATTTCCAACACAGAGAAGCATAGGGCTGCTACATTAAATTACTAAAGAAAATAAACAATGTAATGTTAAGTAATAGCCAAATGTATATAGGACGGTGTTAGTACCTAAGTATTAGTTAAGGGCAACACTATTTTTACCGATTGTTGATATTTTACATGATTTTGCTATAAATAAAAAACCACACCATATTTGAGCATAAATTATGTTGTCGACCTTTGCAAATATTCAGCTATTTAATTTCCATTCTTGTAGGCAATGAAATGTGTTAAAAAACAAAACAATTACTGAAGAATGTATTTGCTTTTTTTTTTTGTTTTAGTGTATACCAAGTAATATTACTAAAGTCGGCCTCCAGACATGCGTGCATAAACTCAGACACAGTAAACAGGCTTTATACTCCACAAACAATAGAGAACGTTTCACTGTAATATTCCTCCCCAGTGTTTGCATTAACCAGCCGCCGGCCGATGTATACCTAATGTTGAGGTTAAAAAACAACGTAAAGTTCTCTCTTCTTTCCCTCTCGCCCTGTAAAATTAACCTACAATCCTATGATTATAAATGTTCCGTTTCCAGTGCGCAATTACTTAATATTTTTATCGGAAAACATTATCGATGACTGGAATTTTATAATTGAATAGTTTACCGTAAGATAACTTATGTCCGTTCGTTCATTTTTTAAGTGGATAAGTTATTCCGTCGTTTGAATATCTTCTATGAAAAAAAACCGGTATTGACCTAACGACTGTAGTGAAAGTGAATCGCCTTGGAACTTGCGAACATCATATCGTTTAAATATTATTACTGTATCAACTAATTTTAATGTTTATTACATTATATCGAAATTAAAGCTTTATATATATATATATATATAT
>DWQX01001803.1:0-25288 GCA_018245475.1 Pharmacophagus antenor | reverse complement strand
TATTACATTTTACTTATAGGTAACTTTGTTATAATTATGGAGTGCATCTGAATGTATCTATAACAAAAGGATTAACGGGACCCGTTATTTTGACTGAACAACATTCGATAAAAACTTCTGTAGTAATATGCGTTTTGCTTTTTTAATTATTTTTTATGTTTATGTTAATAGTGCTATATTATAGGAAAATTAATACAATAACGCACCGTATTACCACAGACCCGAAAATAAAACAATGAAAAAATACTCGTAAATCTAACGTTAATGAGTAATAAATATCACTTCCTATCTTAAGGAAAAAAAACTATAATTTATAAGCACGTATTTAGAAGTGACCTACACCTTTCTAACAGGACTCATGCCGTATAGGGATTTGAGAAAAAAAATCTTTCTTAACTTTTACCTATGCAGAATCAAACATTAAAATGCTAGAAAAGTTAGAATATATTTTTATAACAAAACGAAATTAGGAGACGGGTGAGACGAGAACTTGCCATTAACAATGGTAGTTAAGAAGTACAAAGGACATGATTGAGTTCGTTGTTTTGGGAAACGATGTTAATCCTATGTACTGCGGTAAAATTATATTCGCTCTCCTAAAACCAGCACGCATAAACATTTGCGCTTACCGCTTAGCGGCAGATATAGAACTTGCACCGATATCTAGTAACACAGTCTCGAATAACAGTAATTTACCAATAGTAACATTCCATGGCTTTAAAAAATTCAGAAGAATGTCGTTTGTATTACATACGTATTTATTAGGTAATTACATAACGTTTTATTATAACTAAGCGTCTATTAAAAATACAATAAAAAAAGATTCGAAATGTATATGAAATTTTTGTATCACAATCGAACTATTCTATCGCATTAATAGTGCAGACGAAAAATGTACGCAAATTAAAAAATAAAAATTTCCAATTTCCCTAATAATATTTTTAAAACCAAAAATTACGTTAATAAATTTACTGTTGCCCTCAACGATAATAATGCACAATTAATGTCTGTTTCCAAACACTTCGTTATTAGTTACTCAAGAGAACGCACAGTTTTTGTCAAGTTTTCCCATCGTACAAACAATAGGGCTTTAATCGTGTCTTTAGATTAAGAAAACGAAGGTGAAAATTAAATCGATTGTACATAAAAGTATTTTTAATGTATTTTTTCAATGACGTTCACCCTATTCTGAATGATTATTGAAAATGTCTGTAAAGAAAGTTAAGTTAAAAATTAAAATTAAGTCGAAATTGTGAAAAAGAAATTTTAGTTTATCGGCGCATTAACAACACGTAATTATACCTTAACTATTTACAATGAGAACTGTATAGTATTCGTAAAACTGATGCATATTAATAAGAGTGTGCGTTTATTATGCAAAATCGTAATTTATGCTTAGTAATAACTCGGGGGAAAATTACACAACGGATTTAAAAGAAAGTTCCGTTATTTTTTTTTTCTTGAATTAATATCTCATCGAGATTCAAAACGCCTTGTCATGAGAGATATGTTGAATGTTTCGACGTAAAATTAATAAGTCAAGAGTGTTTCTCGACTTTTGCCGCTCTCTGCAGTTTCTTCACCGTGTACAGAAATTGGATGTCAGGAAAGATTTGAATTTTTGATCAATATATAATTTATTTGGCGTATATGATTGTTGCTTATTTTAAATCGAGTGACTCCTTAATTATTAAGGTTTAGAATATAATAATTGTTATTATCAAATTTTTAAAGATCAAGGAACAATTTTACCGTAATATTAGCAAATCATATTTTAGATGTGAGAGAAGGTTTTAATTTTTTTTTATTTTGACAATATAGTAAAATTATTCAACAAGACGGACGTTCTCGAATCATATGAATATAAGGATAAATAAAATATTCATTAAATTAAAAAAACACTCGTTATTTCAGCAAATGAAAAGTGAATTAACTTTCTAAAACTACTTCATGTCTTAATCGGTATTTATGCAAAAAATAATAAATACCATGTAACTGTTGATAAACTTTATGATCATATGAAATAGATATCAAGTGTTAGCCCATTGCCGATAAAAAAAACCTAGGCTAGACATGATATACTCGATTGCGTATTCTCTACGCGACGTGGGGAGCCTCACCTGTTAGGATCGCGAGAGCGACGAGCGCCGCGGCTCCGTAGGACCTCATGCTGAATCGGAAGGATACACAGAACACGGTCTCAGTACAACACTAGGCACTTGCACTGCTCACCACCGCATGGTCCACGCGACGCGCTGGCTCGGCGCGGGAACGAGAGTGAGCGCGCCGCAGTGCGCTGCGCCGACGCCGGCTCGTGGTGGGGCCGATACAGTTGTTAAACTTGAAGGCCCTACGGTTGCGGAAGCTGGCGAAATGTCAGGGGTACCGAAGCGGATTACGGCTCCCGGGGTTGCGATTTTTTTAATCTACTTAAAGCCCTACATGCATACAGAAGGAAAGGATAGTAATGTAAAATTAAATAAATAAGAAAAAACTGTGAAAAAGGAAAAATTTAAAAAGAAAAAAATATTTTTAAGACAAAATTGTATACTACAGTACACAAGATACGTGCTTAGCCATGGAGTTGCCGATAAAGCCGATAACAATAGAAAAAGTAAAGTATCGCTTTTTAACCCTTTGCGCTAAGATTTAACTTTTGGTGGCTACGGTGCTTTATACAATATAACACGCCGTAAGGCGTTGTACTGTAATTGAAAGTGCACCTCGAGCAATAAACTATGTAAATATTAGTCGACGCATTCATTTTTGTTTGTGCGACATTAACCTATCGTCATGGTATACACATCGTTGGCGGCTTCTGAACAATACTATTTCGATGAGTGAAGGTAATCTTTATAGAGCAAGCGGTTAATTAATGTGAATAATGAAAGTACTCTACGTAAAAAAACTTAAAATTACGCACGAACGCCAAGTTACTCGGTCGCTTTGCAACTCGTTGAAGTCTTTTCCTAGAGATTAAAAAGTGACTACACGTACAGCAAAATTTAATCGTAACTTTCGACTATAATGTCTGCGTTGATATTTAAGTAATTAAAAATTTATTTACTTACAATTATGGCAAATATCGAAACAATAATGGCTATTATGAAAGAAAATAACCTAAAATGTCACCGAAATATAAAAATCAACATGGTAAACATTACACAAAAAATAATAAACCTTATCGTTACGTATAGAAGTAAAATGTTATTTCATTTGAATACCAACGTAAAGTTCCATCTTATACGGTTCAAGTGACCCGTAGCATGAGCCTGAGAATGTAACTCACTTCCACTTAACATTCAATGGGCATTTATGAAATAGCTGCAAACACTTCCTTCACACATTTTAGGCACATACATAGATTAGAGATTTCATCATCTCGTGAGATAAATAGAAATACAAAAGGTAATTACCGCAAGACCATAAACCTTTATTTTTTTGGTCACACGATTGAAGACGAAATTTTATATAAACGTTATTATGAAACGATGTTAATGTAACGATAGAAAATACCTATTATTAATGCACATTAAATTTTATTAAGATTTCGTCCTCGTACATAGAATGTAACTATTTTCGGCTTAAATGAGAATTATTTAATGAGAAATAAAGTTCTTTCATAATCGATTAAACTTTTTCTAATACTATTTCGAACTATCTTTTTATCGCAGCTGCTAACCGCCTGCCCTGCAATGCGGATACCTATGGTTCGATTCCAGGATCTGTCTTATAATTGGAAAAATTTAGTTGACGGTAGGATTGTTCCGAGCACGGCTGGCATGCCATATTGTTAATGCCGCCATAACAGCATTATTCTGTGTAGCAGCAATCAAATTTAGTGAACCATAATATTCTAGAAGCACGCGTTTTACCACTTTGTGCGTCATTGTCATATAACATGTTATGAAATAAATATCAAATGTTCAATTTCATTAAAAAAATACATTTAAAATAAAAGACTAATGTACATATTTTGAATGCCTCCGTGGCGCAGTGTTTACCCGCTTGCTTTATCACGCGAAAGTCCCGGGCCACATGTGTAGAGGATTCTGGATGATGATAGAATTTATTCAAACCCGTCTAGCTAGCTACCGCTCTCAATATTTATTTCCCGCCATAACAGCATTGTTTTGTTCCGGCAGACATACATGTGAGAGCCAAATGTATTCTGAGCGACCACGCTTCACTATCTAAGCCTTCATTTTCACTCGACATCAGGTGAAATTGAGGCCGTGTTAGTCTATGACCGACAAAAAAAGATAATTGAAAATACGTTTGCATAACAACGGTACTTCTTTAAATTTTCCGCTTGGGACTGAGTCCTTGTGATTTTGATATTTAATCTCTCACTATGAGTCCGAGCAATGACTCCTTGGTGGTATATAAAAACTGTTTGAAGTAAATGCGTCTATTTTTATTAATATTTTTATTAACAAATTTGTATATCAATTCCGCTTTAACAAATGCTGGGTTCGATGAAGTTTGCGATGGTAGTCTTTTTGACGACTATTACAGCTTCATCTAAACTGGCTCACGAATCCGGTGATCCGTGAGCTTATCCACTAACTACACTGGCCAGAGCAGCTGGCTTAACCTGTCTCTATGGCGAGCTACGTGATTGTCGAAGTCGGGTGCGAGCCCAAAGCATCGTTGGCCTGTGACGCAATCGGAGGGGGCGAGAAGCGCCCGGGAATTCGGGTGTATCTAGTGTACGCGATGTGCGAGCCTTGCATATATGGTGTTGTGCATCGAGATGATAGATCCGCTTTAACAAAAATTACCAACAAACCTTAAGTATACAAAAATAACACAAGCGTATCTTAATCTTAAACTATACAACGCCATTTATGGGTGAACGGCGAACTAATGTTCTTGCTTTTAATAATTCGCAATACGACAAAATAAAAAAGGCACGAACAATTTTCACAGTAGTGGTGGACTGCGATAAACAACAGTGAGATGTCTATAGCTACTTTACATAATGCCATGAAGCGTCACAAAGCGATGCACCGTTGCACCGAAATTATGTAACCACCCAAAAGCAACAAGTAGGTCGCCTATTACTTTCGATTTTGCGCCGCTGCGGCCGACTGCCCGCATTACTGGACCGCATACTCCAGCATAATATCTGTAACCTCAAGTGCGAGATCGCATTAACAGATTATACACTCAATTAATATTACATAAAATTTTGACCCACTTATTACACGGGTATATAATAATCGAAAAAAGACAGATATGTATAATTCACGCCGTGTTAATTTCATTAAGCACACATATGCAACATTACACAGCCATGTACATGCGAACAGGCACACCTATGTGTAGGAGCCTATGCATAGGACATTCGCGCACACGTTTTTTTTTTAGAAAATCTTTAAATTAACACATTCAGCTTTTTTTATGGGGAGGTTGAATTGTTTTTATTTGTTGTATTTTTTTGCCAATTTTAACCAAATAAAAGATTTCTACGTTTCCTAATGCAGGCTATTCTATTTAACCTAAATTTTTAAGGGATCAAACGAAACTCAAATTAAGATTGAGTAAAGTAACCTATTTTCAAATCAATTAATCCTACAACACATAATCATAGTCAGTAGATCATCCCATTATAACAAATTATATAAATAAAGAGTTTATATTAATTAAGTGTGTATTGAACACATTAATTTAAAGTAAACGCTAACACATAAAATACGACCAATAACTGTAGTGAGTTCATAAACTTATGTAATACTAAACTTCATTACGACATTTAATACGATGTGATATTATCACGACATATTTCACTAGTAATGTTTTTGAGCTTTCTATGTTTTCAGAAATAAAGCGAATGATAATATAAACAGAAATATTTTACAATATCACAATATTTTTACATTTCTATTTCGAATTCAGCAACAGTGAAATCGAATGTATCTTTATTAAGAATCTAGATTCACAATTATCAAATCCAATCCATTGCAATAAAAAAATACTTTTGCGATTAAACTAGGACATTCCTTAAAATTGTAGGCCAAAATTCAGCTGTGAAAAGCCTCAGTTTGATTATCATGATCGCTATTCATAAAATACTCAACCTTATTATGCCACACATGTTTTGAGTGCAAAGCATTGCCTTATCATTACACTTTTATTATACTTTGTAAACTGTCTTGAAGAACTAGTCATTAATACACCTTCAGCACGGATCTCCACACTAATCGATCAAACACTCTCCCGGATCCAGTGGCTTACCGCAACGATTATCAAATCATCAGTCCACCTTATAGGGGACTGCCTACATTACGTCAACCGGTACGTGTCTGTCACGTAGGGACCTTATCGTTTCATCGATTGTCAGTCCTTCGAGCAATGTGCCAAATATACAATATTCAAACTTTTACTCCGTTATTAAAAAAAAGTAATAGATATAGATAATAAACTAAAACTTAACCACTATTCCACACATTGTTAAGTGACAGTGAGTCCGTTGATGGCAAGATGAATGCAAGCGCCTTGAATATTATTCAAAAAGATGTTTATTACTTGAACATTTTCACGAAGAAAGTAGAAAAATCTCTATTAAATACAGTAATAACTGATATTTTAACGATGGTATAACAAAATTACACCGACAAAACCAAATCAAAATATATTAAAAATTATATGATTATGCAACGTAATTTTTTTCAAGTGCATATTTGGATTTTTCGCTGACATTAAATGTTAATCTAAAATACAAACGTGATTTCAACAAGAATGTGGCTCATGTGGTGCACTTACGGCAGCCTTTGAAGCTAGCTACGTGTTCGTGGGCGAGTGGATTTATTAAACGTGACGCGAAATTTAAATCAAGCACTTACTTCAGTACTCATTTCGCATGTCACAAAGGACACATTATCATTTTTATGCAGACACGTAAAGAAATATTTCATTCCATTTCTGCCATGCCAGAAGCAATATCGACTCACCTTGGGTCAACGTTGTCGATTTGTATTTGTAATATCATAAAATGATAAACAAAACAATTTATTATCAAACCTCAAGTATTTCAAAAATGTTATAAATAAATTACACGCAAAATAATATATTACACGGAAAAACCTAAATACTTTTACTACGTTAATTTATGAATTAGCTGGTACTAATTAATCTTAACAGGTATCATATAAAAAATATAATTTGAAATCTTATGATTTCAAAAATCCTTATAATCGAGCAAACGTAGTCTAAGCTTTAAAAAAAATGGCTCTGTCCACTCTTTATAATCGAATTTTCGCCATAAGTACTTAAATGCTACTCCATCTTACACTGCAGCATACTTATAATAAATTGGCAATTAATTATCGAGCCACATCTCACAGTACCATCACGAATGACCGCCCAACTCTGCTAATTCGCTGGATATACAATATTTACTGCTAAATAAATACGTGGAACCATAAATTCTGGACGATAGCTTACATATTGCTATGCTACATCGCAAGCTAAAGTAATTTGCTACAACGTAATACAAATCCAACAGAATTTAAACTACAAAATAGGCAAAAGAATGTTTTTCCTTTGTAGTAGTAAAAATTATAAAAGTAAATGCTACTCATAATGTTTCTTATGAAGGTGTGTATTACTTTCTTACAGCCATGATTAATAAATTTTTAACAATAATCACTGTTTTGCACACAAATTTTGTTATAATAGCGATCTTTTGTTTTACACATCTGCAAAAAACGTCGAAAGAAATTTTGGAAATGCATAATAGGATGAAAAATATCGGTTCATTTAGTTTAACAAAAGAAATCTTTTACGGATTTTAGAAATAAATTAATGTAAAAATGTTAGGAAGTAAATAATTAAAAAACAAAATAATTATATATATCACATGGTGAAGACATACAAATCGTTTCCTCAAGATTTTTCGCTTGCAGTCTTATGACGTGTACATGGCCTACAATTTTTCATTTATTTATTCAGTGGTTCTTAAGCTAAATATACGTACAAATTACAAATTAACCCTTTCAAGGCTGCTGGTATATCATATGGATCAATAAATGTTTCACTACACTAGATATTTTTAAAAAGGTTTAATTTGGTTTACATCCATAATTGTGGTACCACAATATTGCTACGACAGTGTCCTAGAAACGCGTAAACAAAGTTCATCGCTTGCGCCAACTCCTACAGCGGTTTGGTTCCATCGTATTTACGAGTACTTAGTCTGCTCAAGTACGAAACATTTAAACTTTTTCACCAAAAAAAATTGTCTTGATATGGTGTGTAAAGTGATTATTTTAACAAATACGTAGGTAATTATTTCAAAATAAATTTTACTGGGTATACATATATGGGTATACACATGTAACCTCATCAAAGTGTGAGTTCATACGTGTAAAATAAAACTTGTACAATATTAATAATATTACACGCACACTTCTGTGTGTATACACATACCTAAATGATACCAATAAAATAAAATTTATCGAACCTTAAATTTTGTAGCGGGCAACGCCGCAATACGTTAATGTCAAGCCCTTTGATAGGACGAAAATGATTTCAAAACGACCGGATCAATTAACCTGAATTTTGTCCATGTACCAGTTATATATTAATGTATAATAATTATAAGTATATTATTTTCGGCACCGCTCTGTGTCATACAACTTACCATCTGATACGATTGCAAGACTACGGCCTCTTTGCGTCTAATATTTGCATCGATCTCACAACGAAATAACCCTTACTGTGAACGCGTAGGCGATGACATTTAACGGTAACATACATTTTACGTTTTCGCCTGTCATGTTTTTTTAATTTTATTGTAAGGATATGTATATTAAATCGCTTCAAAAATGTTCGAGTTTACGTAAATTAGTTGCACAAAAAACACATGACTGACATGTAGTCACATTTGATTATTTCTTTAACACAAAATAATTCGAAAATAATGTTTATACAAAGTGACATTATATTTTATTTCATTTTCAAGTAATTCAGAGTTAGAACTTTGACACTGATTAGCTATAAAATGTGTTATGTGATTTTTTTCAACACAAATCTATAATGTAATTATCATTTTTTTTAAATCTATTGAGGCAAAATTAACTAAAGTTTGTAAAAAAAACAATAACGCATATGACTTTCGAACAACCTAGCATTCAAATCGATTTCAAATTTATTACATAATAAAGTAATGAAAGAGATAAGATCTATCAAACGAGATAAGTTGCAGTCTAGGCAATAACGCGAGAAATAAAACAAAAACAAAATTGGCTTATAACCACACGGAACGGGATCTGGAGACGAGTCGTCAACGTTATGCTCTTGAGGAGAATTTATTACGTTATTGAATAAACCACAACCGTGCATAGTTTTTTTAACAATTTTTTTAAATACTTTTGTGGCACGTCAAAATAAATTAAAAAAATAAACTAGGAAAACCTATTTCGACATGGCACCAATCAGTTTATCGTATTTGATTAAAATCAAATCGTTATAATCAAATTCAGTACATATATTAATGACTAATTTTAATTTTATTACATATAAAAATATAACATTCATCTTAAACATATATTGCGTTTAATTCTTTTTTTTACAGACAGGTGTAATAAAGAGCAATTAGTTACTCTTTTTGAGTCTAGAAGCAGTCAAGATGATTATGAAAATTATATAATTTAAGACTTGAAATCTTAAAAGAAACAAATAAAAAAATGTTCTAATAATGATGAAGCGTATTACATTTTGACTTTTATTAATAAAAAAAAATATTATTTTCTTACATTTTATTTATGTACGCATACAACTTAAAAGAGAACAAGCAAAAAATAAAGATACGGCAAAAAACTACATATATGTTATAGTTAAGTAAAGACAGAATAATAAATCCGCTTTTAGAATTAATTGAAGTAAATAAGAGTTACGTTGGAAATTGAAAATATCTGTCGTTCTTTATTTGAAAAACGAAATCGTAACGATATCGCTCCGTTGTCGTGTAATACGAAGCGTGCAAAGCGGTCGCCCCGTGAGCCCCCGCCGCGAGCCACGCGGAAACGCAACTTTTACGAAAATTTACGAGCCAACACGAATCGCACGCTCGTGACGCTAGATCACTTATCGAAATGGAAATTAGAGACAACAGTCACATATGCGCATGATTCTGCAGCTAAATAATACATTACAATAAATGTTTTAAAACGAATCTTTTCACTATTTACACAATTGTTTGTACTGTTTATGAATTTAGAAGTGTTGTTTTATTTCGATAATCTTTACTGAAAAACTAAATTAAAATGTTTTTTTTTTTTCAATATATTGCATTATTATGTACTATGTTACATTATTATTTAACCTCATGGAACGGTATGATTTCCTGCAAAACGGTGTTTTTTACATTTAGGATGGGCTATAAGTCTAAATAAATGATAGAACATTCCGATTTGTTATGTTAAGGTAACTATAAATAGACAACAATAATTGAGAAATATATAAAAAAAATAGTAACGATTGAGAAGTTAAATACATTACTATTGATTATACTTATATATACCAATATATATAAATATGAATTAATAAATACCTTTTGCTAGGTCGCTTGAAAGAAAATTATAATGAAAGAGTACGAGCTAAAAATGTAAAATAAAAAGTTAATTGAACTTTTTTTTCTATATATTTTTAATAGACAAATACTTCACCTTCTTCCATAATAGCCACTCGCAAGTTTGCTTAATGCCTTCTTGTACATTAAAATAAAAACTTTTTTCAATGCCGACAAGGATACTGTATTAGTATAAAATATTAGTGATGTTCGTTATTTATCCTAAGTTAAACTGAAAATTATTTGAAACATGTAAGATACATAACGATAATTACCGATCTTCTTAGTAATTACCTATGCAAATTTATGATAACACAGACCACAACATTTCGGTAAGTTTAAATATACAGTTAACATTGAATTATTACCATACGAAAATTTTATAATTTTACTATTAAATAAATGAATAATGCATTATTTATTTATTAAAAACTCGTGTAAAGCTTTTAAGCAACAATCTAAAATGATCGTTTATTACTTTAGAATATTGTATTTAGTGAATATCATTCTAAATCTAATTTTTCAGCAATTAAAACAGCCGTTCGTGGACTTAGATGCTTTCAATCATTATTTTATAACGCAATTTCCTTGTATACTTACTAAAAGATTAATTCAGGTCAATCTAATAATAAGCAATAAGATTTGTATATAAAAAAACTGCTAAGGGTGAGCCATTTCGCCTTACATTATCTTATACTTAACCTCTTTTTAAATTTAAACCTGAAATGACGCTAGAAGTCGAAAGTTAGATCTTCCACTTTCAGACGGAGGACATAAAAACTAACTACAGTTCGCTTCCCAAACTTCCCTTTCCCTTCAAACACTGCTTTCTGCGAGGGAGAGGAGGAAACTACAAGCATTAATGCCCATTCTATGTTAAAAATCTAGACCAATTAAAGTTCTTCACACGTACTGCGATCGTTTCTATAATATCATGAATAATTCCTAGACAATACACAACGCACACGCAACAGCCTTGTGAACGGCCTTTACGTCAGCGGTTGAACCCTTTCAACTATCACCCGCTCTCGAAACGTAAATAAGAAATACACATTGTAATCGAAATTCAACTATCGCTCTATAAATATAAGATTCATTTTCAAATGTTAACTTTACGCAGATGTACTACGGTAATTTCCGTCACGTATATGTAACATAGCGATGTCATTGATTTACATTAATACTACACATCCGCACAGACATCATTTACATAAGCAAATCATTAACGAGTACTGAAGACTTAAATTCTTAAATGGAAAAATATTTCTTGACTACGAAGCGCGACATATATTTTTTTTAATATTAAAGAATGTTGAAACAAAAAGTGTGGGTTCGATCGGCACTTATTAGATATAGAAAGTTCAGATAAAACAAAAAACAGCAGTAGAGAAGTGACAACAAATTCTAAGAACATGACAATTTGTACTTGGCATGCGCGGTAGAGTACCTGAAGTTAGAAAAGAATTGTCGAAACACAGCAGAAGAAACATTAAGTCAGCTTATATAGTTACACTTGATTTCATATAATAATTTATTAATATAATGAATTGTAATTAAAAATCGTTACAGTAATAATTCTTAAAATAGAGTTAACCTTAATCTTTTAACGTCAAATAAATTTTAATGACTGCCTTAAGTATATTTATAGAGTTTTATAAAGATACGCGATAGAATATGGTTCTTCGTTATATCGATCAATTGGATCGAGTGACAGAACTTTGAACTTTGTGTGTGGCGGAAATATTCATACTTCTCCGTAATGAATACTGACCATCACCAACAAATTGCATTTATAAACAATACATTCTCATGTTGCAAGATTCAATACATGTAATATATTTCAATCTATTTATTATACATAAAAACACTGGTCAACCGATTGTTTTAATAAAACAGATTAGAATAATGATCATAATCAAATAAAATAATACCAAAAAATTATATTTCCTTTATTTACATATAACATTAATATTTAGTCATATTTTTATAGAATTTTCTTTTTATAAATCATTCCTCCCCGATCTGCAATGAACGCCGGCGAAAATTATCGAGTAGAGATGTAACTTTATTGTGCGTATCTTGACACAATTATTCAATTAATATGGTATTTAATGACTAAACAAACATTATCAAATTATAAAACCTATTTATGTATCAATATATAAATAAAATTTTTGGCATACGAATCAGAATACTTCATCATGAATAACAAACAAATTAATTCAGTTTTTCATTTATTATATTATACTTAGCCCCATACTGTATTCACTATTCGTAACTATCTAAACTCTTAATTTTTGCACAATTGCACAAACCAAGACAACAATTTCGGTATTGTACATGTTTTAAATAAATTATCTTATACAAAATTAGCCTTAACTGTGTGACAAAAACGAAAACCTATTATCACTCTAAACATACCTTTTTATGCCCAATTCGTCTCATGACGCGACTAATGAGTTTTTTGCTCGACTTAGCTCCGTTCCTAAACCGCATCGCTTTATAAGGAAACCTTGAAAATTAGACGTGACCACCATTTTGATTATGTTCACACAAGAAAGCAATTCGCACAGACAACTACCATTATCCTTAAAATAAAAAGAATAGGAACGAAGGTGTTCTTTTTATATCACATAATGCCAACGTTGCTTATTTCTACCTTACATTTTAAATAATTTTATATTTTGTGGTAGTAGGTAGAAGCAATTCGATTACCACAAAATATATCGGTATCACAAAAAAGTTTTATATGGTGAACAAAGATTTTTATCCATATAACTGACATCCGCTCAAAATTTTTCACAATTTCCCCTAACAAAAACAAAATATTTTTTAATAGTTCTATTTGTCTTGTAAATTTGTAATTTAATTTTTCGATTAGTTTTTTATTTCTATTTAGTAAATATGGAATAAGAATGTTCTAGTGCTATTCATTGTAATGAAATATTCTGGCCATTATTATTTTACATGACAATGTCGTCTTTGACCAGGTGTCGTATTATTATACAAATTATACTAATAAAACAACATATATCCTTTTATATTGCCAAACGTAAATAACTTTCTTACAAATGACTAAAGGTGGGCAAACTCATCACCACCTGATTGGAAACAAGAGATAAACCCCACGGGATCAACTGTAGAAATTGTACAACAGTTTATTTGGTCAATTTTTAAATATTATTCAATAGTTAAAATGGTTAAATTTTAAAAGGGAAATAAATACCATTACATTATGCAGTTTACACGACATTCAATTGTAGGTATATTAAGAGCAAAATATTACACAATAAATGTATTACATGTATGTCTACAAATTTTATTAGCGCTGATCTTGACACAATTTTTATAAAGATAAAAACGACCTTCTCGGTTCTACTAAGTTTCAACACTATGGCCTGTTAGAATAAATACAACGATTTTCTTACAACTACCACTTTATTGTACAGATACTCAGATACGTGATCAGGTATAGTACGAGTAAAAATTACAAAACAAAAAGTACATTTGAACTTATTAGCAATTTAAAAATACATCTTTGAAGTTTAGCAATATTCTTAAAAAAATTCGAATTTGATTTAATGGAGTTAATTTCTCATTAAGACATTTATCCGAAAAAAACAATAAATGAAAATATTTTTAGATCATTAGATTAGACTTTATAACACTAAACTTAATAATAAAAATTTTGCTCTCAATAATTATATTTTTTTGTAACATTTTGTTTTTAATTATATTCGTATACATGTATATGTATACCAATGGTATATACCCCAAAACCATAACTGCTTAATTATACGAAATTGTAATTCACTCGTTGATTTTACTATGATATTTTTATTACTTTATCATTTGTTGCTTTACAAGAAGTTATTTATCTTATTGAGGTAATCACATACTTTTAAAATTTTAAATGCTTTATGTTCATGTGATTTGAAGTGTTACGTGATGTAAGAACTTTGTGGTACTTGGCATTAAGTCCAGTCACTTGTATATATAAGCGATTAATAAATTTACACTAACGCTACTACAAAAAGTATTTCCTATTTCTATCTCTCTCAGACAACATTAAGGATTTACGTAGATATGACTGGGCGTTCTCGAATCGAATTGAATCGTTTCAAATATAGAAATGTAATTGTCTTATAATTTAATCTTATAAGTGTATTAAATACATATTTTATTTGTTTTTATATAATTAATCATATAATATATGTATCGTAACATCGATAGCATTATGATTGTTGAAGTTAAGTATCAGCATAAATACATGTACCTCATTTTCTGTTTTACCTTTTAGATGAAAATTTAGGTTAGACATTATATAATAATTTTTTTACCCAGCTGTAAGCCACGATTCCTAATTTTTAATTTTATTTTTAACTAAAGTCCTGCCATTTAACAAAACATTTAACTAATAATTAATCATTATTAAAACATTATTGTATTAGAGTGCCATCTGTTGACAAAACGTTTAATTATTAACTAATCTATACAATTTAAGCATCAGTTATAAAAAGTTGGATCATTGGCGCGATTTAAAGATCATTAATAGGATGCACGTCTCTAGTAAAATAATTTATTTTTTTATTCTAATCATCCATGATCAAACCGGGCGAACGTACCTCACGATGTATCATTGTTAACCCTCTGTTATGTTAATAAAAGCTTGTGCAATTTTGTTATCGTATACAAACAATACACCGCATATCTAAATTGCGCATTTATATTTCGATCTCCGCAATAGAGATATTAGACAGCTCGAATTTTCGTTCAGTGTCGATTTCATATTAAAAATTTAACTAGTCATTGTAACAATGCAATTTCAAATTTTTCAACGACGTTGTTTCGTAAAAGAATCTAATACAAAAATACGCGGTGCATGTAATAATTTAAATTGGTTTTTGAAAATTAATTTTAGTTTCAAACATGGTTACTTTAGTGTCAAAATCTTAACCTTAAACTATACTTGTCTAGAAAACTATTTAATATATTTTATTTTACTATATTAAATTAACAATACATACACCTGAAAACCAAATGTGGTAAAAAGATGTACTGTTGATAACATGAAAGAAAAAATATTAACCAGATAGTATTTTTCACTTATTCAAAAATTGTGATTTTATTTAATTAAATGATTTCTTATAAATCAGGTACACGATTTTTACAATTAAAAACAATTAGAAAGAATTCTTCTCAGAGATTTCTTATACCCAAACAAATGAAATTCGTGATTTTATTAAAATCTATCTAGTACGTTGCGCGCAAGGATATTTCCCCGAGTTAAATAATTTAATAGCGTAGACTTTTCCTAATCGAAATAGTCTTCTATTCGTATATTCTTAAAATCTTTTAGCTTTCAACAATAATAGTATATTTTCCATAAATAATCTACTTATAGAAAGACGACAAATATTACTATTTGTGTGGTATTATTTTCTAACAATAATTATTTATTACAAGCTCATTTACATTTTTTTTTACTTTTATAGAGTTCACGAAAGGTTTCCTCGATATAAAAAAAAAGTATATTTCCTATTATAATTTGTCAGTTTCGAACGTCGTAATCGTAATTTATGTGAGTATTAATCTATTTTAAATGAAATGACCTTTAAATAAAATTTACTTATCACCGACTTTGAGAACAACCGGTCGAGAATTTACCAGCATAATTAGCGCAAATCTAATGTACAATTAAAAGCCGTAGTTGCTTATATTTCTTAATATTGAATATTAGATGATAATATTATATATAAATATATAACGCTTTAATTATCCCTGATGTACAAGAGTTTAAATAAGCCATCGTTCAAACATGAAACATGTATTAAATTTAGTTTGAACATTTAATCAGTGTAAATAGGGAAAGGTTCGAGTCGATACGTAAATTACGTGATATTTTTATGTTTTCGGCCCTCAAGGAGTAATTATCAAAGTAATTATTACGAAATGAAAAAAAATATATTTTTTCATTTATATAATGGCAGAGCTTCTATATTTCCGATAACAGATGTGATAATCTTTGTTTCACAACACATTCATTAATAAATATTAATTATTATTATTGATTGTGATTTCTATACACAAAGCTCGATTAACAATTAATTATTTTTATTTGGAACTTGGTGATAAAAATTGCAATTACATTTTTCTTGTAGACAATGAGCTAACACTTGTCGTGAATTAAGTACTTGAAATTAAGTAACAATATGGACATAGATGCTGAAGCATGATTGCCAAAAATGTTTCTAGCTCTCACATGTAGAACTTTCGGAACACAAAAATGCTGTTATGGCGGCAAACTAATATCGAGAGTGGTAGCTGTCCAGGCAGGTTCGAAAAAATACATCCATATACTTTATACTTTGAGTAAAATATCTAATATTTGAAAAAGAATAAGATAAATTGAATATAATAAGAATAGAAATTATTTATCACCATGTAATCTAAGTGCACAAAAAATATGAAATTAATTTCACACTCGTCTAATAATTTCAATAAGAGCATTATTAATAAAACTTTCCGTTTTAAACACATAATTTTAAGGAAAACAAGTTAGCCGTCATTTAATTTACCTGTCACTTTGAGTATTACGACCTTACTGTTGTAAGCAATCTGTATAAATATCTTGCCCTTATACTTACTAAGCACGCATATTTTTAATCCAGAACGTTCGCATTAAAAGGCAATTCGTGCATCGTAGAGACCATCGGAAGCAAATAATATAGACGTACGTCTAATTGAAAATTTCAAATAACATTACCATTTTTGCAAGTATTCGCTGACATTTATTACAAAAATGTAAATCCTCTTAGAGATCAAACTACTTTCAATAAACAAACAAGTGACAAGGTCATGCCATGTACACACGCTAAGAATTTTTTAAAGCAACATTTACTTTTGAAGTATTTTCTAGAACAAATGTATACAACGAAAACAAATAATGAATAAATTTAAAAAGAAACGAAAATAAAAATTATATAAAATAACAACTAATGGTATTAATTTTAACAATTAATTGTAAATTCGCTGCATTTTGTTGCAATATACCATTATAATATAAATGAAAATTATTTTAACCCAAAACAAAATATATCTTCAATTTTTTAAAAAGCGGTGCGATTTAATGATGTTTTTAAAAAATACACCGAGAAATGCTTTCGCAAAATTTGTAACAATCAAACGTACGTAAAAATAAAAATGATGTAATTAATATTTTTCATTTTATGTTAAAATAGGTTTTTAGTGTCTACTATTTGTTGAAAAAATTACTCTTAAAAAATATCGGGAAAGTTTAATATTACATTGTAAAACAGAAAATTAATATGTCGTATAGGAACATTAAAGTTAATTAATAACAAACTTATTAATAATATAAATTTGTATATTTCTATTATAAAATGTATTATTAAAAACGGCTGGACTTTTTATATTTACGAGTATATACCTATCTCCAGCTTACAGTAGACTACATAAAAAATAATAATAAAGATTGGCTTCTGAACATATACCTGTATAACCTGTAAAATCAATTAAATCAAATTAAATTTGTCCTAATTAAACATATTCATTGCATTATTAGATAACATAGCTCTCTGTTGTCAACACTGGCGTGTTGGTGGATAGATATAAACCAACTAAAGCGAAAAGTCGTTTAGAATAACGCGAGTTGTATTCCATTCTGACAGTGTGGAATTGGAGGAGTGACATTCCATCCGTAACCGGCCAAGGTCCCCCGTTCACCAGCACTGGCTTTTCGCTGTAAAAAGGTTTAATATACTAATAATACTATTTCTTAATCTATATCCTTTTCGTATGTTACATTTTAGAGTTAGAGCGTTTCCCACAATATTTTATAGCTTTTCTTATATTATTTATTTGTATAGTATTCCGATCTGAATATCGCGGCATCGAATCGATTTCTTTTAATATTTGTTAATATATTCCGTTAACAAAATACCCATTTAATTCTACATGAAATAGTTTATTTTTATTTTTTTATTTTAAATAAAACCTGATTGAAACGTTCATAAATTAGGTTACAATAGGCGGATTTAATGTGCTAAGGTTTACTCCATCCGTCAACATACAATGAAAGGAAAATGCAGTGGATGAAGTATAATATTTTACATTTAAAATATATAATAACAATAATAATACATATAAATCAAACATTTGATTTAGGGATAGAACTAACGTTCAAAGCAGTGCATCGTGACTGTGAAGTTACAGAAGATCCTCAACACCTCATCTCTACGTTCAAATAGCGTTGTAAACAAATGGAGATCGGTCAAAGGTACATCTCTTTCGGGTACAATTACACCAACATTTGCATATTAGAAACGTTTGATAATACACTATTCAACGTAGTTACCTCGTATGCAATAGTAATTCGCTGGTATATGGGAAACTACCGTATAATAATAAAACGCATATCAACACAATAGGAACCCGAGACGTTGGGGCTTGGGCAATATTTTTCATCGGTATACATGTTCTTTTAATAACAGCGTATTGTATTATTTTCATATCATGACAGAGATCTTATCAATGTAACTGCTCTGTAATAAGTTTATTGACTTTATAAATAATCGATAATTTTACACATGCTAAATTATTTTATTGAATAATATCAATAATTTAGACAGATACAACATCCGTTAAGAGACTAAAGCTCAAAATATCATTATTAAATAAGATTTTTACAATCGCTTCATAATAAATCTTTTACTAATATAGATAAAAGAAGAGGATCTGATAACAAGTGACTCGAAACTCGAAAGGTTTATCTTTTTGAGATGATACTTACGAATTAAAAAATAGAGAGTGCATAATTTAAAAACAACAATTCATATCCATTCATTACTACTAAATAAATCTTTGCTAAGTTTATAAAGAAATCAGTTTAGGCATTGAACTTAAAAGGATCACCTTTTTACAATATATGCTGTGACATCGCAAGCAAAACAATGAGATAAAAGGTCATATCAATTAACGACACGACGAGAAGTGCATTACAAGATTTAGACATAACATCGTGTAACAGACGCTAAGAGAATTATTCAATTTTACTACACAGCCCTCATTGAACTGGAGGCCGATTTCGACATCCCCATTCACAACCCTCCAAACATTTAGCATCTAATTCTCACAACGAGTCTAATTCACTTAATGAAAGTCACTCATGACACTCCGACCTTATCCAAACGACAATGGGTGGGAGATATTTCGAAATATCGACTAAGTCAAAAGTCATACAAGTTCAATGTGAAATATCGGAATCGATATTACCAAATACAGAGGTCAAATACTTGTGACGAGTTACGATCTACATGAATCGCTTTAATAAGAGTACGTGATTGTATACAAATACGATCATGCACACGAACTCTAATTATAATCAACTATAATTACAATTTTGAGTTGTCATTAATGTACCAATTGATGGTAAAATTTACGATACGCAATAACAACACATATTATTTTCAGATCAGCGGTTTGCTAGAATAATGATACATTTCGAAAGTAACGATGTCTTTGGCAACAGACCCTTTTTAGTCTATAATTGCTTTTGATCATTTGATATATTAAATGTAAACAAATCAACCACTCATCCTTCGAAAGCACTTATAATTGTTTTGTTATTTCATTAACCACAACTCGATATCACCATAAAAATAATTGGTTTAAATTAAAATCACAAAATAAATTTAAATAGCAGTTTACAAAATATTATATGTTTCACAAAACAAAACCAAATGTGTTCTTCAAAACGGCGCACGATTTTAAGTGACAAAGAGGTCGTAAACGCTGAAATGTGCTAGCCAAGTATATTTTCGGTATCAAAGCCGGAACATAGTAATGGTGTAATGGGGGCAGTTTAATGTTGATAGTGGTAGACAGCCTGATGAGTTCTAAACAACACTATCATCTAAACTCTACTCTCCGCTCACTAGCTCCTCAATCGAACCAGGTACACCTGAGTAACAAGGCAACCGGTAAACCACTGCACTACAGAGGCATTAAAATTTCCCCAAATCTTAATATAATATGAGTAATACAAAAGTTGATTATATTATTCAAGTCTAAATTATATGCAAAGTAAATACGATTTATTACATAATAATCATAGTAAATTTGCGTTTATGATTCTACGAGGGAAACATATTTCATTTTTATTAAAACAAACTTTTAAATCATTGCCATAAAGACATTAAAAATAAGAAGTTGCGTTCTACATTAAATTATAAAATGACGCAATTTGCTTACGGCTGAAATGTTTTAAGTGAGAGCGGATTTAGTGTTTCCTACTCTTTTTAAAATGTAGAGTACCGCTCCTATTTCTACATGTGTATAGGTGTACGCGAATCGAATGCGTTATGTGGGTTTGTTTCACAATTACAAACGTAATTGGAGTATAAAAAATGAATGTAAAATTAAGCAATCCTTTCAACTCGTTTCGAACCCTTGATTTCTCGGCTTATTAATTATTTGATTTGTACTGCACAAAAATTGTATAAATAACGTAATAAATGATTATCGTATAAATTTGTTTTCAACAAATTAAGTATTGTATATACAATTATAAAGCACATTTGTAATAAACTTATAAAGCGAGTGTTCGTGTTTTTAAATGGAAATATGTCATACTATTAACTAATTGAAACTATGACCTAAAATGATTATTATGACTATGATAAAAATGATTATTGACATACGACGTTCTTGAACCGCAGTTTGGCTAAATCCGGGCCGGCTAACAAAGATAATGCTTGCAATGTCGTTCCTATCACGAGCGTAACCGATATGTTTACAGTTCAATATCGATTATACACACGCCATGTCAACGAACAAGACTATATCGATATCGCAGAACTATCGATAATCAAGGCCGCACTTGAGTTTTGTTCTCACATTTTGTAATTAAAGTAACCTATCGATAGACATTGAGACAATGGACAGTTGGCACATTTGTCATGCGATATGCAATGAAAAGCAGCATATAACGTTACACGTTAATTATAAACGTTTTGAAATAGGCAATTTTTTTTTTATTAATATTACGAAAGGTGCATGTAGTATTTTATTTAAAGGATTAGAGCTCTGTAGCTTATTGAATAAAGGAAATAAAAACTGAATATAGTAACTACGATTTAATCTCTGATGGTTAGAACGCATATGCTGTGATCACCCGGTTTTGGTCCTTACATAATTTTATGTACATATCACACAACCGGTGCAATACTGTCATTTGCGAAAATTGCAATTTGTCAAGAGAAGCATTTAAAACTTTACTTAATAAAAAATAAATATAGTTCGTTATGATTTAGACAATATGAACAGGCTATACCATATCGTCAACTTTTAGCTTCTTATTAAAATAAGAATGTCCCCACAATATTTATAAAAACAATATACAATTATTACATTATTGAAATGAATATTTCAATTTTGCAAAGGTGACAATTTCGCATCGAGTGTAACATGTAAAGAATTTAGATCCCTAAAATCCGTACATTCTGGAAATAACATTCTTGATTTTAGTTTGTACATATGCGAGTGTAAATGTGTGCGTGTCGCCAGTACCTGTGCAAGTTTCTCAGAACTACAAACAACAATACGTTATCACAATACGTGTTTGCGGGGCGAGGTTGAATCGCATAATACTTTGATACTTTGACCTCATCGCTAAGGTTGGTCCACTAATGAAATTAGCACTTCATTAGACACAATAGCCAACGACGGTTATCGTGTATCATTGTTGCTTTTAAAAATGACGAATTATTTTAAGTAAATTGTTAAATGGGAAATTACCATTAGTTGCATCGCAAAGATACATTATAAGTAAAGCCAAATAGCTTAATTGTTAAATTACACGTCGGTCACCATAATTAATTTTAAATTCCTTTAGTTGCATCAATAATAGTATCACTACTTTTATTCTTAACTGGTGAAGAATGCTATTAATAAAAATCGTCAATTTTTGTTTAGAAGTAGCACTTATAAAAACATAGGCAGCTGTATCTCCCGTCATGTGAGCCCGCGTGTATTTTTTAGAAATATAACATGTTGCTATGACGAAAATGCATCGACAGCACAGCGATCAAAAGTTTTTGTTAGTAATTTTAGCGGGGTAAATCTTCAAAATCTTCTATTGTAATTGATATAAGTGCATGCATACAATAAGATACGCCGCGAAATAAGAACCCTTCCTCTTGTGGTCGGTTAATTAAACGACAATGACAGCATCACTTAAAAGCATTTCAAAGTAACTAACAACTTATAAGGTAAATTACACCACCATTAACAGATAAATCAATTTTACCATTCAATTTATCTATCAAGGTAATCGAGCCTTCATTTTAATTACACAACATATAAAATGTCACTTTATCTCTGTACATAAGTATACATTAGAGTGATGATTGAGATAAAACTGCTACACAAATGGCTAAATTAAATAATGAAATTGAAAACAGGACGCATTTGTAAATTATTTTATTATTTTCTGATTACTTCTTTTACAACATTAGCCGACGAGATTGCTATTATTTTTTAATAGGCAATGAACTAACACACGATGACAATGTGATGATAGTCGGCGGTAATGTAGTGTTTTAAGAAAATTCTGGAGATTATAGGAACGATTGCTGGAATACAGCAGTACTGATATAGCGGAATGTTATTAACAATGAGGGTGGTAGCCAGCAAGGCAAAGTTAATAAAACCTATAACCATCCAAACTCCATTATTCACGTGGCTCTGGATTCGCAAGCAGTAAACCATTGCGCCTCAGATGTAGTTAATTGAACTATTAAACGAAACAAACTCGACATTCATCATTATTAATAAACCTTAAATAGCTGTCTCTGTGGCGCAGTGATTTACCGCTTGCCTTTTAACGCGAACATCCTGGGTTCAATTCCCGGGCTACATGAACAGTGGAGTCTTGTTGGTGTTAGGGTTTTTCAAACCCTCGTGGTTAGCTACCACACTCAATGTCAATCTCTCGTCGTAACAGCATTGCTGTATTCCGGCAGTCATACCTGTGAGAGTCATATTATTCTGGGCGAGCAGGCTTTACCATCCATGACCTTATTGTCACTGAACATCAGATAAAGTTAAAGGCAAGTGTTAGCCCGAAAAATGAAAAAATCTACAATTTTCCTTATTGCAAACAAATACTTAAAATTATTACAAACGTTATAGGGCTGTGTGTAGTAGTATTCTATTCACATTCAAATCTTTCATTTACTATTAAAACTCATTTAGCTATCAAATATTAAACAATGTCACGTTATGGCATTTTCAATGACCAACCTAACGCCAGTCACTTGCCAAACGCCCCAACTATATTTAGCATGACATTTTACGACCGTCTGTCCTAGAATGTAATTTGCTGCTATGATCGTATTAAATTATTATAGTAAAATATGTAACAATTTTATTATCGTACCATAAATACTTTGAATAAATTTGAACCTTAACTAGATTACTAATTGATGTTGTAATGCATATGTTGAATGGAATACTTAATGACACATATACAGTATAATAACACGAGTTACGAGAGAAATATTACTTAAAAAATGAATTTAGTAAATCGTGATACGGCATTGCTGAATAAAACAATTATGTAAATCGAAAATTAACTACATGTATTAAAGTTAGATGAGGGAAATAAAAAAGATGATGTTCTGCTTATATCATACAACAGATTTTTACGTTGTTTTGAAGATTTATTCCATGTGTCTTTGGCTATTAATGATAACGTGCAAACAATCTCTATCGTAAATCCTTGATCTCTTCTTCGTTTTGCTCCTTTTCTAATAAAAGAAAGATTCTATCACAAAATTCCGATAGTGTAAGAAAACAATTCATATGTTGTCCACGTTTGTGCCAGCTTATTGCAAACGTCCGTGACGACCGGCCTTGTTTACCTTTGCGAACGACAATGTCCTGGCCATTGCAGTGTGGACCAAGCACTTATACAACAATTGTGAAAGGAGCTAAATATCTTACGCAACGGCCTTATCAGCTGCTCGCTATTTTACTGAATGTCCACTAAGTAGTTTTAACAACTGGCCAGTTATAAAATGTAACATTACTTAATACAACTTATTAGAAAAAAATGCGATGAAAATAAGCTTCTTAATGTCGTAAATATTTATTCTAATCTTAATACTATAATCAAACCAAAAAATACAGGACGAACGTATTAATAGATTTAGATTTTAAAATAGGTTAAATTGCAAAATTATTTGCGCAAATTGTTTGAGATGGCAGATCAGATGAATCACTATAACACATAGCATATGTATTTTAACGGATTTGTCTTTTTAATAACACAAAAGCTTAAATTTTATTCGTCCCATCAATTTTGACACTCCTCAACAGATGACACTGTAATTAATAATAATAATAACTTACTCTGGTAGGAAAATATCTTCAGGGTTCAACTAGTAATCTATTAAAATACTTTCCAATAATCGGCACGTAACCTTGTAACATGACTTTTATGACAAGGTTAACATTCTTTTGTCCATATCCGTGTTGATAATTACATGAGATGTGAAAAATTTATAATTACCGGCTTTATTCTATGCCAATGGGTAACTGTTTAAAATAAACCATATCGCTTTAACACCTTGATATTGAACGTGAGACGAAGTTTGACAAAATCTTGCAATTATTATCATTTTAATATCA
>DWQX01001802.1:0-25300 GCA_018245475.1 Pharmacophagus antenor | reverse complement strand
ATATAAATATATTATAATATAGTATAACTATTATTTTTTGATTGAGTCATTTTCCTTTCTTAATTTAAAGATATAAATAAAAGAAAAAAAAATTTAAAGATTTAAAGATATAATATAAGAAAAATATTGTATTATAAAAATTGCTTACGCTTTGAATTCTTTACATGTCGCACGGTAACCGCAAAGCCCTTGCCCCTAGCCGGTACTCGATACTGTATGAGTGCAGCGTTTTGCCTGGACGTCAGTTTGTGCTGAGGTCGCCTGTCACAGGACTCGACGAGGCGCTTGTCATCCCAAACATCCGCCGGCCACACCTGTCCGTTTAATTCCCAGCCGTCCACCCACTGAAATACGGCTTTTTATTAACTTTATATATTCATCTAGTAATAAGGCGAATAGTATTATTTTATATATTTTATACAGTACGTAAGTTTACGTTATTCTTGCATTTGGATGGTTAATTTTATATTAAGAAAAGTATAACTTTGTTATCCTCCGTGACACACCAATTGCAATGCAATGTGGGAATTCTAGATTCGACTCCGACGACAATTGTGTTTGGTTTTAACAAATCTGCTTGACATTGAGGGTAGTAGCTATACTACCCTCAATGTCGACCTGCCGCGATAACAGCATTGCTATGGTCCGATAATCATACTTGAGTAAACTAGAAATATTCTGAGAGTCACTTAACACTTTATCGACTGGTGGCTGATTTTTAGGCTCTTCCTCGTCGCTGCTCGCCCACATTTAGCCTATTTGTAGCCAATGCCTATTGAGAGACAAGCTTTCAGACAATTATTCAGTTCTTTAACTCTACACACGTTCATTGTTAAATAAAAAAAAAACCTGTTGTGAAGAGTTTATCGAGAAAAACACAACAACATGGGAGAATTTCGTTTTCATCACTGGTGGATGAATGTGTTAACGTCATGTGAAGTTGAAGATAGCACATTGCCAATAAAAAAATATGTTAATAGCAAGGAAATAGTAAAAATGCTTTAAAATATAGTTGTACAAGTGATTTTTTTGACAAAAAATTAAAACTTACAATGATTATTAAAGTGGATCGCCAAATTGAGAAAATTAATTTGTACCTGCTACGAATACATCTCGAGTAAAAATCGCTCTGTTAAATGCACTAGTGCTAATAAAGTTTACAAATGCGCATAAAAAGGTGAATTTAATTTACGCTCCGCTTTCTTAATAACGAAAGCATATACTTTTTTCGCCTTTCTTCAGATAAAATTTTCTTTTAATAAGTGTTTCATATAATAGATGGAATATTGAAAAAATTTTATGAAGAATTTTTAAAACAAATTACGTTACTTTGTTATAACTTTTTTGTTACACACTAAATAATGTTATTTCGGAACGAAAAAACATTATTCAACCTTATTTCTCCTGTTGGCATTTACAGTTAATTGGCGGATATGCGGATATTAAAGATTCATAGAGAGGGTCGTTCACGTTTATCTTGTCAAAGAAGATCACAAACCTTCTTTGTAATTGTATAGCTCTTGTGTAATACTCGATTTCTCATCGAGTATTACACTTTCGCAGTCAAGCGAGCAAATTGAGTAAATAATTACTAATTCATGGAGCCTAAATGTATGTCAGTATAACTATAAGTTTGTTAACACATGTTACAAAAACATGTCCAGAGTGTGATTTATTATATTTATGCCAAATCGTGAACTAATGCTATGCTTATAGTCGCGGGAAGCTGTTGAATGCTGGCAGCGCATATCATATTAGTGAGGAGATATTTGGGAACGTCCTAATCTCAGTATTATCGTTGTCTGACGATGATTAAACTTAAAATTGAGATGGAAACTGTTAACAATGAGCCATTATTATAATGATAGTGACTAAACCATAAAATATTATTACAATAATGTTATGTAGATTTACATATGAGTAGGTACCACACCAGCACCTACCAGTTAAGCTGTTATGTGAAGATATTGTTCCGGTTTGAAGGATGCAGTAGCTAGTGGTGTTACTGGTGCAAAGAGACTACCTACCAACCTCAAAGCGCCACTTTGCGAAATACAGGTTTATGTAAAAATCCTTACCGGGGCCCATTATTATGAGCAGGCTATCACTTAACGTTCGGTAAACTAGCTTATCTCTATGTTGTTAAAAAAATCATGTATTACCGCGACTAGACCTCCATTATCACACGGTACGTCCAAATAGTTGAACGTGACTTGGATTCTCTTGTCGGGATCAGCAATCATGTAGATTCCACACACGGAAGGTTCATTCGAAGGCGATTTGTAAAATATTTCTCCTTCGTCTGAGGTGACTAGAAAACAATCTGTGACAAAAGAGACGTTATCAAATATCTTTCTTGAATGCAATCGAAACATATTATAAATAATGGATGTGTAATAATATTTCTGAGATTTTAAGTGGTTATAATAATGTTAATATGGAAATTAATGTGAACTATAATGTGTTAGATAATATTTTTACAAAATCGTAATAAATGACACAGAAATCAACAATTTTTTATTAGTATTTAGTAGCATAGCATATTAGTCGCATGGTTGTTCATTTCTTGTGAATTTTGTTTACTACTACTAATATATTACAAATCTTTTAGAATTGAAAGTCAAATTCAATTCAACATTTTGTATCAAATTATTTTCTGAATATAAACGTAAATGTGCGGCAGCCTAAAAGGAATACATTATTAACTATATCCCTTTTGCACATCAAATTCAATTTTACAAGTTTACTTCATTTATTTTAAAACTTATATAGCATGTATTAGAAGAGTATATCACAATTACATTTTATGAGATTAACATTACGTATTGAACTATATTAAAAACCGTGGTGTTAAAGCTATAATATTAATAATGTCTGTTTTATTAATTTTTACCTTCAGCAGGATCTATAATTCGGTGCGTAGATTCGGGCAAACGCCGGACTCTTGGGAACCACGACAGAGCTTGTACAGAGTTTTGTCTCTGAGAGTAGTCTTTGCCCTGTGAATAAACAACGATAATAAACTTATCTATACTTATAAAATTCCTGATTGACTGACTTCCATATCAGCGCATAGCCTAACACAAGTGTTCAGTGTGATGTGTAAGTATGCACAATTTTTTTTAATTCGGCCCCTATATCCCCAATGTAAGGGGAATGGTTCAAATTTCATATGACTATGTAGTGCTATTAATCTGTTGATTAACTGATTAATATTTTTATAATTATATAATGCCAGATTTTCAATCTTTATCTGTTGCTGTAGAAAATAAAGCAACATTGGAATAAATTACATTAAGAAAAAATATCGATATATTATTTTATCACACATTTTTAGTAAAGGTAAGAGGATGTCTGGACAGCAATATTATTGAATAACCCCTATATAATTTGCATTAGGTTGCCCCGCAAAGCGAGAGCAAAATTTTGTTAATAAGTTTTGTTGTTTAAGTTATTAATTCTTATATGAAATTTGATTTGGCACATTCTATCTTGCAAAGTAAAGTATAGATAAAATTTAATTTCTATTAGACCTTTATGTAGATTCCTGTACAATTACAATCCTTTGGCTTCTGCATAGTAAAAATATATTAGAAATATCTTTTAAAGGTACATATAATGAGAGCCTACACAGGTACTCATCTTTACTTTGATAGCATGTTCTGGGAATTGGTAACAGAAATATGATCATCAAAAGTGATTAAAAAATCACTTTCTGCTATAGAATCTTTCAGTTGTAATGTTTGTTCATGATTAAATCAAAATAATATTAATATTATATTCAAACATAATGTAATTATCAATTATTATTTATTTCCGGTTATCGAATTTTGTAATATTGAGAGTACGTTGACTGAATTAAACGTATGATAATTCAATGAACATACTCTACTTGACTGGTTGACGAGATTTTCCTTAAGGAATACAACAGGAGAATGGTTAATTATTTTAATATTATTATTATACTGTGCTTATTTTCTACTATTTCTTATAAAATAGTATTTGTGCATATAATAACGCGTAATAACTATGAGTTGGCTGCTGAATTTTAAATGTTTGGTATTATCCACTTGTCAATACTTTTACAAAAGTTGTGTTCTAGAAGAACAGTATCAAGAAATTTATGCATCTACATTATGACGAAACATCTTCTTTGCCTTCCAACGCCGTCCATAGATAGAATCGGAAGCCTGGATGCATAAATGCAAATTACCGCTCATGGTGGAGTTCGTTGTCGTTTTATTGAACAACTTAACAGGCCATCGCTGCATACTAACTATAATTTATTCCTTTATAGATAACACTTTATTTATTCTTTACACGATATCGATTAGAAAAGTATTGGTGGGAAAAATGATAAATAGTAAAATAATATAGAATCTTTTTCGAGTAAATAAAGTATACGCGTGAAATAATTCCAATAACTATTATTCATTCCCACAATTTATGTGTTAAAAATTATAAATTTGTAAATATTCTAGATGCAACAAATTAAAAAAGCGGCAATCTAAAATAGCATGTTACACATATAGATGGAATAGCTTTTAGTTGAAAACAAAAAGTTTAGAAGTAAATATAAAACTGAAATAACCTAGGAAATCAAAATAATGTATAAACATAATTTTAATACTTATAATGGGAAATTTTATGTTTAGAAATATAAGACGTTCATGGTTTCATATCGTCTAAACATTTTTGTTATATACGACTATTATAATTGGTTAATAGATAAATATAAATAATTAAATACAAATAAACATAAAAATCAAAAACAAAACCTGAACAGCTTAATCATGTCTTCTGGTAAATAAAATAATATTTGCATATATTTCGGTTTCTCTACAGAATATGGTTACGATAGACATTTTTATGACTATGTAAGTGGGTTGATACCGACGGGCATATTGCTGGCCTCCCGTTAATAATTCCAAGGGACATAAATAATATTAACAAGTAAACGTGACGTACCATACTTGGATATTATTAACGTCTTTGTATTTTTCGCAATGTTATACAAATTTATTAGATGTTATTAATAGTTAATTATTTATTTCAATATGATATTGGTAACTATTATGAAATTCATTAGTATCCCTACTGCCTTTTTTACGTATAAACTTAGTATCTTTTTCTTAACGAGATAAAATCCTGCATAAAATATTCTTTCTCTGTAAGATTATTGAAAAGTTGTACCGAACTCGTAACGGCAAAAATTCTAACGATGTTTTTATTATTGTTTAAAACACAACAAGAAAAATTTCATTTGGCGAACACCATAGACAAGTGCTTTTTCTAGGAGCTTGAGCTCAACTACTATCCTTAATGGGAATCTGCCTCCATAATTGTATTGCTGTTATACATATGAGAGATATACCGTTTGACACCGGTTTAGAATAGTGCCACCCCATCACTTCCCGCGGGTGTCATCAAAAGCGAATAAGGGAAAATCTGGGGATGGGCAGCAAAGTTGTCCATGTGTATGTAACACTACCATATCATTGCGATCACCTACCCGCCTGCCAAGATTACGGCAAAACCCCCCAATAAATAACAACAAAAAAATGGACCTCAGTCCCCGGCGGCCCAGCTAGTCCTGGCCATGGTAGCAGCCATGGTAACATGGTAACGTGGTAGGGCAGGGGGAGCTAAGAATCTCCGGCAGAGATCCGGCTACCACCAAGGACGACCTTTGTCCCTGACAACATATAACACGCGCACACTGCGAAACAACGAGAAGATAGCTGAACTGGAGGAAGAATTAAGCAAGCTACACTGGGATATTGCGGGGCTATCTGAAGTCCGAAGAGAGGGTGACGACTCGATAACACTCCTATCCGGAAACTTGTTATATTTCCGGGAGGGCGAACATCAGTCCCAGGGCGGTTTTGGGCTTATCGTCTACAAGTCGCTCACCGACATCGTAGTCAAAATCGGTCGTCGACCAGAGTTGCATACCTGATACTCGAAATGACCGAAAGGTATTCACTGATGATCATTCAGGTTTACACACCGACCTCGTCACACACCGACAAAGAGGTTGAGGTATTGTATGAGGATATTTTCAGAGCCATACATGCCAATTAAACTTACTACACCGTGGCCATGGGCGACGAGGCGGTGGTGAGCTGAGAGTGGGGATATTTGGCATTGGGCAACGGAACCCCTAAGGTCAGAGGCTTGCTGACTTCATAGAAAAGGAGGGACACTATATGATGAATTCCTTCTTCAAGAAGCGAGAACACCGCAAGTGGATATGCGTGGGTCCCGACGGTGCAACGCGATACGAGATAGACTTCATTTTGTCGTCGAAACGGCATATATTCAATATTGTCTCTGTGATAAACACAATCAAAACTGGAAGCGATCACCGGCTAGTAAGCGGCACATTGACTATCAACTCAAAGCTGGAAAGGTCCAACCAAAATAAATCTACGCTCCGAAAAGCACCTGTTCAAATTCAGAACACCAACAGCTTTCAGCTCGAATTGCACAACCGCTTCGAATACCTAGGCGAGTGCGAAGATGTGGACGACTACAGCAGCAGGATTGTGGAAACTGTCCAGACGGTTGGGAAAAACACTTTTAAAGCCCACCAAACCAGTAGATCCAACAAAATCTTAGACCGTAAACTCAGGCTAATGAAGAAAAGATGAGGAATGATTCTGTGGTCCCCGGATGACGTGGTCCAATACAAGTAGCTAAATAGACAGATTCTGACTCGCGACCTTCGCGAGCACAATATTAGCACCGTCACAGAGGCAAAGTTCAATCAAATGTTATTATCAAGTGCAACAAAGGTTCTATGGACAGTTATTCACATCGACAGAACCTGCCAGCAATATAGCAAAAGACCTAAAAGCCAAACTAACCCGACACTATACCGAAGACATCCCGGACGATAGCCTATAGGAGATAGTGTGGCTCTCGAACAGTTCAAAAACAACAAAGCGCCGGGAGATGACAGAATGACAGCAGTTTCTTAAAGCCGGTGGAAAACCGATACCGAAAGCTCTTCAGAAGCTGTTTAGTTCTGTCATCCTCGAAGGCAAAACGCCCCAGGCATGGCACAGAAGTTTGCTGGTTCTCTTCTTCAAGAAGAGTGATAAAAACTCTACTGAAGAACTACAGATCCATCTCACTTCTGAGCCATGTTTATAAGCTGTTTTCCAGTTATTACGAATCGTCTCGCATGCAGGCTAGACGACTTCCAACCTTCCGAACAAGCCGGTTTCTGCAAAGGCTGTAGTACCACAGACCGTATACATAGTACGCTGCGGCTGATTGTACAAAAGACCGAGGAGTACAACCTGCCTCTATGCTTAGCGTTTGTGGACTATGAAAAAGCCTTTGATTCGATCAAAACCTGGGCAGTGCTACGGTCTCTCTAGCGGTGCCAAGTTGACTTTCGGTACATCGAAGTGTTAAAGAGCTTATACGAAAAACGTCACCATGTCCGTCCATCTCCAGAATCAAAGCTCTGAGCCCATTCCGCTGCAGCGAGGTGTAAGAGAGACGTCATATCTCTGAAACTGTTTTCTGTAGCTTTGGAGGACGTGTTCAAGCTTCTGGACTGGAGGGAACATGGCATTAATATCAACGGCGAATACCTTTCGCACCTTCGATTCGCCGACGATATTGGTGTCATGGCGGAGATCCTGGAAGATCTCGGCGCTATGCTCCATGACCTTAGTAGAGTCTCACGCCAAGTGGGTCTCAAAATTAACATGGACAAGACGAAGATTATGTCAAACATCCATGTAGTACCCACTCCAGTGAAGGTAGGAGACACGACACTCGAAGTTATAGACGAGTATGACGACTTGAACAAAGTTCCGGGTACAGGCTGGATGAGAAAAGCGCAGAGCCGTTCGTCGTGACGATCCTTGGGGGAGGCCTTTGTCCTGCAATGGACGTGTTTCAGCTGATATGATGAAATATGAGAGAAAATTATTTTAAGTGAACACGCTTTTCTATTTACGTCCCTATTGTCACTTAACATCAGATGAAATCAATGTCAAGCGTTAGCTCATAACTGATATAGAATGTATAAATTTATGACCATACAAAAAAGTCGTAAATCATCCTTATATTTACGCTCTTTGTACAACGAACTCAGTTTACTTAAGGGTGACCCATAAGTACTCACTCCCGACTTATTTCCGACTGCTGAGTGACTTTGAATGTAACGAACGTAAGTATCTATCTTACAATACGTGATAGGCGTAGTAAAGCTTTAGTAATTTAAAAAGAAATTTCACGATGATGCGTAAATTTTAGATAATCTGTTAACGTATTATGAATCTTTTAAACTGTCCGATTTTTTATATTTAATGATGTAAGACATCGGAACATAATTGTAATAAAATCAGACAGATATATACGAACAGGATTATTTTGTATGTCATGCGATTCACTCACCAACGACGTAGTACTAAATTATATTCGATGCTGTTTAAATCAGTAGTTTTAAGTAAACACAATTGACTGTCTTTAGTGCAAATTAATGACTGAGGTCTATTTTCTAACGAAAGCGGACCGCAGAGAGTTTTATCTGCTTTTACTCCTGGTTGCTTTTCTAGCACACTGTCTGTTTTGTCTTCCGTAAATTATGTCAAAAATCACGATATTGATTCTTAACAGTTACTTATTTCAATAATAAAGCGAATAAACTAATTTAAACTGTTAACACTACAACAATTGATTAAGAACAAATATGAATACAGAAAATATGTATAATTATGAAATTTTAACACGGAAAGGTTACTATTATGTTACGGTATACATTATGAATTCAACTTGTCTGAGAAGCTTTATTAAGCTTCGAGGCAATCGGAGAATGTTGACAAAAAATAGTCTTTGTTTTTGACAAGCCACCAGGAAATTTATAATCTCTCAACAAAGACTAGTAAGTATTACGTTTACTTCCTCTGTGACTACTAATTCCATCAAAAATCTACAACCGAATCACAGAATATACGAAAGGATTAGAAATTGCTATATAGTAAAAAAAAAATATGTAAACAGCCCCACACGAGTAGGAAAGACTAAGAGAGTTATTACACGGGTTATGTCTCTTGTACTTTGATATGGGTCTAAAGTTAATCCGTCAAAATAACTGCTCCAGTAAATCTAAAATACCACAAAAAGGAATTAAAATACAACTAAGAATCTTCTTTCACCTAAACAAATATTAAAGTAATAAGAACATTAAGGCGAAATGAGTTAATAGTTAAAAAAAATAAGACTTCTTTTGGACAGTTATTTTTCATGAATTCGTTATAAAAGTGTAAAAAAATAAAATAGGTTCCATTAGTGAAAATCATCTTAAGATTTTTACTTTATATTTCATTATATTACCGTCGCAATAGGGATTTAAGTGGTCTTCAGAGAATTTATTCCTCTTTTATTATTAAATTTATTACATTTTTTTGATTTTTTAGTTACACCGGCCGTCACTCGTCCGCTTCGCAAAATGTGACATTTTGTATTCATTTTCCGTATTGATGTTACGAAAATTGAAAATTATCAAGAATTGGAAAGTTATTACTTTTGCTGGCTTTTCATAAATTGAGTTTTAGACAGATATCCACTTTTTGTATTTATTGGCGGTAAAAAAATGTTAATTACAATAAAATAAAAATTATATAAATGATGAAGACTGAAATACCAAAAATTGATAACCGTAGACATCTGTAAACAATTCCGCTTTTAAGACATTCATTAATTTTAACACGATTGTACCCAATTAATAATATTCGATATTAAAAAAAGGTGTTGTAAATAGCAAAAACTATAATTTATTAATTTAATATTACTGTTGTACTACAACGTTAAATACGAAATTAAATATTTATTTTTTTCGTTCTGTGTTATGAATTGTGTCTGTATTCATGGGTATATATTAAAAGTAACGTTTCAACTCATTGGCGCCTGTATACCCAGGCTTAAAATTCTAATTAATAGTTTTACAGAAAATGAATATAATTACATATTACTAATATAATCTGTATACAGAGATCAACTATTTACATTTTCTTGATGGAAATATTTTTTATGTATATTCATTTATAATACTTGAACTTTTTACGCTTTTCATATTTTTTGTGGTCACTTAATTTTAACGTTTCTTCTTCGGTTGAAATATCTACGTAAATATCACCGATCACCTTAACCAAATAGGAATAGTAGATGTATAATAAAATCTAGAAAAACAATATTTCAACTTATAATAGAAAAATTACTTTTCCATTGTACATTTAGTAAATCTTAAATAGATATTTTTGTTAATTGTTAACGTAACAGTAAACGAAGAGATGTGAGAATAATATAAATATTAAAGCAATTAAAGATAAAAGGTAATACAGCAGGATAAAATTAAAAACAAAATCACTTACCGGTGTGAACTGGCAACTTATAATATCACAGGTAGCTATTAGAGTCAGTAGGCAAAGGAGTATTCTCATTTTGATGTAATTTATCGAGTTGATGATCACTTCACAATGTTGGAGAAAGTTCAGTGAAACGCTAGGCTGTACTGATCGGGGCTGTTTCGACGGGGTCGAGTTAGTTGTGAATGGGGCGGGTTTAGCCGGCGCTCTTTATAGGGCCGGAAAGTGTTTCTGCGCACCCTCTGATGCGCTTTCACGTCTCTATGTAATTACAAGATATAGATACTTAACCAACACTATTACACATTTAAAATAAGCGATGTGTTCCCTATACATAATGTTAATGTAAGGAAACCTATAAGTAGGCTTACAATTTAATGCTGTTGGTTTTCCTAATTAATAAAATAGAAATGAAATGAAAGTAATTTCTATTTTCCTATATTTTTAACATCCTACTATTTTAAAGACATCTTTAGTTTTAATAAAGAATTAAACCTCGCAAGACGGCTCGTCTAGATGATTTATTCATATTAAATTACAACTAAAGTTGATAAAACGTTAATCATCATTTATTTACCCGACAAATATTTTATCGGTTTCAAAAAATGTATATTTAATTAATAAAGTTTAAACATGGTAAAACAATTTAAACTTTATGATTTATTAGTTAAGTACTATTTACAGACTTAATAAACTTTGTAGCGTGCTCGGGTGGAAGCGGCCTGATGTTGCTATCACATATGCTCTTTCTTTTAGGGTACATCAAGTATTTCTTCAAGCAACTAGACGCTCATCCAAAGATCGAGCTAAATGGCGTTTCTTGAGAGCTTACCAATGTCCAGTATCGCAAGAAAGATTTTCATAATTGAATATTATTCTTACACAGCTATGTAATATATAAAGTTCTTTCCAATTCATTTCTGTCCCAGATTTTCATAGTAACTTGTAACAACAAGTGTTAAGTGTGTTATTTGGTAAGTGTATTGAAAATATTGTAAATTAATTATCTCAGTGCTATAATTTGTAAACTAACATTATCTGTACTCCGTACTTGTAGAGGTTATATTATTCAACATTTATAACATTTAGAAAAAGAACGATTTTTTTTTACTGCGTTAAATTTTTAACTAATATAAAATATAATAATTCAAAAATCGTTAGATATTAATTATATAATATGGAATAGTGCAGTGATTCTATTTTATAGGCTTGACCAATATCTTAAAGGAGGCTTATATTTTTATTGTTTGTTGGAAGTCGTAAATCATTGAAATTAAACAATGCATTATTCAATCCATGCTAGTCCATAATTTTGCGGTATAATTAAGTTTCTGTTCTACGTTATTTAAAGTTCATGAATATTTAATTATATTAATATACTAATTACGCAAAAATATTTTTCCTTTAACATAGAAGTAGCATAGAATTAATGACTGATGTTTTCATTCCTAGATTAAACAATTATTAAGGAATTTTAATGCAATTTATTAAGATTTCAGTAAAGATAAAGTTAAAAAAAGAAACACAATCATTAATCATGAATAATATCTGTATGGTAGATATCATATAAAACAGTTAATATTTTTCTACAAGCTGCGGTTTAAAATTAATTGAAAGATAAATGGCTTGTTCGAATAAGTTTTAATCTCTTTTAAGCAATGACGGCTTGCTTGCTGATTTCAATATTAAAGTTAGTATCGTAAAGTTTGTACGTTGGAGAAAATCAACAAACCCTGGATTTAAGCCTACCGGTACCGTAATCCACAGTTCATACAACAAAACTGGAGCCAGATAATTAACGTGGGGAGTTCTTGGCTTAATTTCCGAAAAAATATAAGGTGCGCCGCCTAAAATGATAATAAGAATATTGAAGATAGTATGTACTTTAGTTAGAAGTAATTGAAGTAAAGTAATATTTACAAAACGCTTTTCTCTTTAAATTGAATCTAATATACTAATCTGTTTAACAATATAGTATACAATGAAACATATTTAACAGAATTTATTAACAAGTGAAAAATCAATTTTTACAATTTTCCCAATTGAATGGCTGAATTATTATTATTTTTTGTTGTTTTTAATAAAATAGTCCTCTAACTTTATAAAAAGTAATACATTGTCATAAAAAAACGCCAAAACGGATTTTTTTCTTTTTTTAATTATGACATGACCTTTTAGAAGATAATTGTTTGCTAATTATCTCACATATATGCAATACTTAGCGAATTCAACTGCGCTGTCTAAATTGTTTTTCTTCATTACGTCAATATAGTGAATAATTACAATATTATTATTTATATTATATTATTATAAGTACTTTAAAAAATCTCTTCGGAACAAGTAAGGAATGTCTAGCGCCAAACAGAGTACATTATCCCAACGCATTATTGACGCAAAATAGCAATTTAAAATCACATACGTTGTGACCTGTCATGTGATATTGATAGATAAGTTACACACCAATTTCATCACATTTTAACCAACACGAAGGGTTCTTTTAAGAAAAAAAGAAGCCGATAGTTATTTATAGAGTAACTCTTCTCCTCTATTTTACAAAATGTTTAGTAATAATAAAACCTATGAAGGAAAAGCGTGCTCACATAAAATATCCCGATTTTCATTTATTGACAGCTGGAACACAGTTGCTACAGCGGCAAATTGTCAATATGATTGTGGTAGCTAGCCAAGCGAGTACAAAAAAAAATTACGACTATCAAAACTTGATATTGATTCGAGGACTTTCGCATTACAAAGTATGCAGTCATGCCGTTTATTTATTGGAGATAATAATAGCAGAAATTAATATCAAGTTTAATACGATAAAGCAATTAAAGTTTGTATATACAACTGCTAGAAAGTCTTGATACGGCAACGGATTATATATAATTTTGAGATACATCCTTATTTCAATAATAATAATTCGTAATGTTTAACACTTTTAGTATAAAATTAGTCTACTAAATATTTATGCAATACTGCTCAATATAATGATTAATTTAATGTCTGTGAACAGATCATCTTTAACTGAAAAATTCTTATTTATAAAAGATATTAGTAGTAAAATAGTATTAATTAATGTCAATCTGCCGCCATAGCAGCATTTCTGTGTTACAGCAGTCATACATGAAAGAACCAGATGTATTCTGGGCGGAACACGCTTCACCATCTATGGCTTCATTGTCATATAACTGAGGTGAAATCGAGGCCAAGTGTTAGCCCATAACCGATAAAAAAATGTACTTTAATTTTTTCAAATAGGTAATTTAATCTGTAGTAAAGGAGAATGTTATCTAATCGATATAATTTTTTTCATCATCTCCGATTGCAGAATTACTAATAATGTATAGTCGTGTAATAAAAGCATCATGTGTATTATTTAATATAAAAAGTTTTTTTACAATTATACTTTTACTTATTTACTAATTATACGATGAGAATACATTATCAATATTATTGATAATAGTTTTTTTAATAATGAAATTGTATGGATATTTTCATGCCCCCGCTTGCCCTGTAACCCGTAGGTCCCGGGTACGATTCCCGGGCCACAGGTGTAGTGGAGACTGGTTGGCGGTAGGGTTTCCCGAACCCGCTTAGCTAGCTACCACCTTCATTGTCAAACTGCCGCCATAAGAGCATTGCTGTGTTCTGGCAGTCTTACATGTGAAAGTCAGATGTATTCTGGGTAAACACGCTTCATCTTCTACGGCCTGATTATCACATTACATCAGGTGAAATCGAAGCTAAGTGTTAGCTCATAATTAAAAAAAAACATTTCCACTTTTACGAAAGCAAAAAGAAACGTAAGAATATGATTCACTTCGTTCTTTCTTATTAAATATATTATAGAATCATATTTAAAAATATGTTAAGCAAAATGAGTGCGTAATAAATGGAAGAGAGAGGAATAGTGGCCTTGGAAATCAATGCTATTTTGTTGCGAGTTTATTTATGGCTTTATCAAACGAAAGTTTGAATCCTAAGTTAATATACAAAAATGAATAGTTAACCGATGATGATTTTTTCGAACCATAACAGAAACGTAATCTATTAAAATTCTTGTATTCTTACAATAGTAACAAAAATTTGTACTACGACAATTTTCCTTACAACATTATCGTCATAAAGGTTATTAAATTGCTTACGGTTAAAGTGGGTCGAACTTATTGCTCGCCTCCTCAAAAATGATTACTTCGCATTTAAGTTCACTATGTTAAGTGATAAAACTTATATACAGGCAATTTGAATTGGGCAGAGAATTATTATGTATAAAAGTTCATGTTTCTGGTAAACATTTTATGTAATCTCGATTTAATTTATTTTTATAACTGTTTTTCATGATGTCTTGTCCAATATTTAATGGATTATTTTAAATGCTACTTCTATATTATACTTTTATTATTATTGGTGATAATGGATATCGGGTATTTTTATTTTCAGTCGTAACCTTTCAGCACTTACGGTTTTATAGTTTTAGCTTTTATTATATTTGACGCCTTATTCATATGTCTACAAGCTATTACTTATTGATTACATTACTAAAATAGATTTCAGATCATTTTGATCTATTATCATATCATAAATGCAATCTTACAAATATTTAGACAATAGATGATTATTAGATGGAAAAAGATGCAACAGGAGTTTCATCTGTACATACTATTTATCACATTGCAACCCGAAAATTAAGCATGTTTTAAGCTAGATATTTATATAATAACAAGTAATTCAATATCCAGAGATAAAGTCGATAGGTCTTATCGACTCTGGGTCGGTTTCAATGAAATTAAAGCTCTGTCAGTAAAGAATTGATCAGTTTGGTGATGACCCAACATTGGACGTCTATCAACTTATAATAAAAGAACAATTTTATAATACGTGATTTCTATAATATATGATCAAATAATAAGAATATATATAAACATAAAGAGCCCACTTTGATGTTTCCATTTCTGATACTTGGAATTTTTTCTGACAAGGAAAAAAATCAAGGGTATAATCAGTTACCAACATTAATGAAATGTCTATTTGAAAAATACATAAATATTTAATTCATAATAAAAGCCAGTCTATGCATAAATTATATTTAATTTACATTACTTTTATCAAGGCATTGTTTAGGATTATTAAAGATTTTATTCTTTATATATGGTGTTATTATCACCACATTTATATTTTATTTACGTACCGCTACATATATGATATTTTGAAAAAACGAAATTGTAATGCTTTTTATTAATTATTAATGTTAATAAACATTAAAGAACACATGTCTCTGTGGATATAAAACTTGTGTGAAATATGAATATATGTTTGACACAACCTCAAGTAATATTTGAAATAAACTAACAAATATGTCAAGACGGAACGACAGGAGTGGAACTTTGAAAGCGGAGTCTATTAAAAGGCAGCTCTAAAGTGTAATCCGCTTGGACTTCACCTGGGCTTGTCGTGAAGTCAACGATAGGCAATGTAGGCGCATAGGCGCCAGAAAATATTGATAGTAAAGAACCAGGATAGACCGGGTATACTTTTGCTTCATGTTTCACTTTCATATTATCAACGATGTTTGATTTCCAAATAACGTTTGTTTTAGGTTTCTTTATTTTGGTTCTATTATTGCTTTCTTTGTTATTTTCTGTATTTATCTTGACATTTAAAAATTCTGACTTCGAAGGTAAAGTATGGATTATTGACGATGTGTGTTGACTTGACGGTATAATACTCTTAGTTGGTGATGTCCACTCATCTATACTTCTTTTTTCGTAATGTTCAAAAGGATAAGGTTGATAAAATCCGTAGTTCAACGGACTAGAAGTAATCTGGAACAGAACATCTGTTAACAGGTTATAATCGTAACACATTTGAACGAGTGCTACAGGCTTAAACACGTGTGGTCAATACATAAATGAAAATATAAGAAATAAAATTACTTAGATGATAAGGACTAAGGGTATAACAGCCATTTATTTCATTGATTACGTAAATTCCTACCTTTCCCCTCTCATGATACCCATCAAAATTAGTATCTACCTAAAAGAGAATGTTGAATTTTTAATTCATGGTTAATATTGTTAGAACGCAACATTTATGTTCATCACGTTAGCATTGTTAATGAAACTTTGAACATGTTAATTTCACGTCAAGTAATAATTAAAAAAACAGCGATAATTAAAGGAGACTGACATTTACCTTTCTGAGCCCCTGAATGGATGCAAGTATGAGTGCCATCTTTGCCAAAAGAAGGGCTTTTCCTCCAAGGACTGCAAGGAATTGGAATCCCATAGGAACAAGTACCATGCCGATAGATACAATTCCAAACATCATCATGGTCATCATGTGGTGGCGCCGTCGTCCACGAAATTCCTCTAATAAAATAAATGGTCCGTAATATCCATATGATCTTTAATATATCTATTAATATATTTTCGAATTATTTCTCTAGGACAACAAGATACTATGACATTATAGATATTATATATTTTCTTTACAATGTCTACGTGTGTGACACCGCAAAATATAATAGTGAAATTATAAAGCTTGTTGAATCACACAGGTTAGACCACAAATTGTAATGCATTTACAGTGCAACCAAAGATGAAGTATTCAGAAATTTTGTAATTTATACCTTGAGGTTTTATCATGTAAGTAATTTCACTTACGTCATAAAACTTCAAGGACATACTGCTTTATTTATTAATTTTTAAATAATAAAATCATGAAAACATACGTTTCGTTTTAAATATTTTTTACCTTTATCTAATATTTTTGTATTATCAAAATCGATTTTGATGACGTGAGTCCGAAGAACATCTGCAATACGTTGGAGAGCAAGTGTACTCCATTCTCCTTTTTCTATTTGCTTTTCTATCCGCGAGCTATTATTACATAGTATATAATTATTAATATGTGAGGATTCACGAAATCAGTATCCAAAGTTCACATCATTATTAAACAGGGGAAATACGAATGGTTAAAAATATTTTAGGTCCATTGGCATATCTTTACTTAACTTTGTTATAGACATAAAAGCAAGTAATTTTATTATCAACATCGTGCAATATGTAGTACAGGGAAAGGCATGCCTAGACAATTTAAACTAGTGCAACGCTGGTATAATTCAAAATTATTGATGTTAGTTCAATATAAGTAAATTTTAGTTAACATCAGCTATAGATAAAGGACGGTCAGTAATTGTTGTTTGACCATTTATCGTCCCAAAGCAGATTTCTGGAGTAAATTATTGAGCTACATCGTTATTATTCTTTAAGGATATTTACATGCATTGCTACACATAACAGTAACTATAAAAATAATTTATTAACCCTGAAATTCAACAAATTATATTTAAGCTACCTCTGCCTTATTGTTATAAATATATTTCCATTTGTAATGCCTACCGCCATTGTTTCGTCATATTTCTGTAACTGGAACATCGATTTGCGCAACTTTAATACGAAACCCACATATAATGTGATGTAAGCATTACTCGACGGTCAACAACATACCATTGAAGTGAACAGAGGACATTTATTTTACATGTTTTAAATACCAAAGCCAATTTTTTTCACAAGACGAGCAAATTGTTTTCCAGATGGTAACCGATACGACGAACCCTAATAATGAGGCTCGGTAGAATGTTTACACAGCACAGCATAGTGCTCGTCACTTTTAGATATAAAATGTTGTTTTGTAACACCAATAACATCACTAGTTACAATATTCTTGAAACCGGACCATAGTAATATTCGTAAATTACTGTATGTAGGGTTAATAAGGGTTAATACATTGGTATTTGTGGTATTGGTGTTATTGGTATTTACATTTTAATTGTGAATGTAGTCATTGGACTACATTCACAATTAAACGTAGTTTTATCGATTTTAAATTAAAAAATGTTTACAGGTTACCATCTTTTTTTTACCTTGAAATATTGGTTAAAATAGCATTTCCAGTACCGTCGACCAATTCAAATCTCACCAAGTTTATTCCATCTGCTATCGGCACAATGTCGGAACTGAAAGATCGGTCTAAAACCCTAAGAGTTTTTCTTTTCATGCACCCGATAAACTTTGGAAAGTAATCTTTGTAGTCGATAACATCCTTTACCTCTACCAACTGAAATAGAAGGTAAACAGTAAAAATGAACTCAAATACTTTTATAATATTGGGTCAAATCTTTTCACTTATTTATAATGTATTGTATGTTTGTGTTTATGATATCGTCTAGATGTGGTGATGAATAAATTTTAAATGCAGTGGAACTTCGGCATACGATTCAAAATGTTTGGCTGCCGTTCCCACTGTTCTTGAGCTTTCTGTGAAAGAAAAATTTTGAGAAAACCGACATGTACCAAAAACGAAAACTACTTTCGAATATATACGATGGAGTATCGTAGACTGAGTCCTAAGATTGGAAATGTAAACAGAGATATGTTATAAATGTTTTTCTAAAATTAGAAATTGAGAAAACTATGAACAGAAGCAAATACTGCAAAAATAAATAATTTATTTATTTAAGATTTTTGTTCAAATTAAAGACATAAAATAGAGTGTGTAAAACTGTAATTGGGAGATCGAACTTGACATTGGATGTTCATAGCTGAGCTCAAGCGTATGCGTAATTGTAAAGTTCTGAACTGTAATATTAATGAAGTTGGCACCCTTACAAACATTCTATACAAGTATGATGTTGTCTTAGTAAGGAATTACTTTATTCTTAGTTTCTTATTTCATATCTATAAACATTGTAGTAAAAATATTATTAGATTATTATAACATCTTTATAAATGTACACATACATTTCTTAGATGTGGGAAAGAAATGGAGGCCGAAAGCATGCCAAGTTAATAGTGAAAATAAGTAGAAAGAGCTTTCATGAATAAAAAAAATATTAATTATTTATCGCACTTCAATAAAATAAATAAACGTTTTCCCAACATCCATTAACGTTTTAAAATTTAACCTCTTAATTACAGATATTCTCAATATGAAGAAATAAAATTTTATTTATTTCTTCATAATTAGATTCAGAGCCAAATCAAATGCCGGGTATTGTAATGTAAAAAATGTACAGTACCCGGCATTTGATTTGGCAAGTCGAAAACAAGAATGACTTATTCAGCTAGGTTCGACTTTATAAACCGTTATTTTTATAGCAATCGAAGCACTGTGCGACAGAGAGAACGCTCTACAAAACCGAACCCAGCCGATCTTAACCTTGTCTCACTTTTCTGTCCGACGTGCTAAATCAAATATAGCACACAGATAAGTTTCTGTGCGATTAATGTTTTCATTTATAAATAATTTTTATTTTGAAATACAGAAACATTATAATGAGTTTATTTAGTATTATTTTGTCATAAACATCATTAGAACTTAACTATTGTAAAGAATCTATTAATTACAAATACGTAAAAAACGTTTCAATAAAATTGAGAGGCATTACATAAACTTGGTATTATCATAAATAGGGCAAATATTATACGCATGAAATAGAAGAATTAAATAATATTATTTCTATTTTTATTTACTTATTGCGCCACCAAAATTAATAACACTATGAAATTTCTAGAATTCACGTGACGCGTACCTTCTTTGCGCAATCTTTCCATATGATCTTCATAACATCAACACTTTCTAGCCATAAATCAGCAATAAATTGACTCAAATATGCTTCTGAATCGGCAACATGATCCCCACGGGAACTGGTCAATAAGATCAATATTAGAAATGATATAAGGATGGCTTTCATATTGGATAACGCTTTTGTCACGTAATTCATTTTGTCATTATATTGAAAAATGTCTGGGCAGACCAATATCTTACAATCTGAAATAAACATCATAGTATTACTGGAAGAAATTAAACTAATATAACATTGTTTAGTAATAATAAAAGTTTAGTTGTCATATCAATAAAGTCAAAGAATGTTTTAAAATCATGTAATTTTAGCTAATAACACATTATACGTTCACAAGTTTTAAGGTTATAATATTTAACGAAAAATGCTGTTATTTAATGCGTAATTCATCTGATATTTTGTGTTACTTAGTCTATGAGCTAAAATTTTTTTATATTTGACTTCTTAGTTTCATTTAACGTAAAAGATATTATTGTATTCACTATTGCAGTGTAGCAACACATAGTAGTTATTATAACAGAACAATATTGCTTTTGGTTTATAGTGAAAAATCTTAAGAATATTTGTCGTCATCAAAGAAAAATCAGTTCGTTTTTAGTTCGAATCATACAAAAATGTTACCGAATTTTAAAAGATAAAATAAAATCATGTAAGTTTAATTTTAAAATAGAAACATGTTACTTCAATGGTAAACAAAGAGCCAATTTATGAAAGTTATCGAGGCAATAAATTAAGTAATTACTCTGAAATCATATTTTATCCATTTCATTACTTAATTAAGTTGGAATGAGCTGGTATTGCTTCTTGACGATGTGTTATATTTAAATAGGTTAGGTATCAAATGTTTGCCCGATGTTAGCACAAACATAATTTAATGCATATTTACTTTGCATTTACATGCAAAACAATTCTAACATTCCACTTAACCTATGTCACAGATTAATGACAGGCGTTATTATTTTAGTAGAAGTAAAAGAACGCCTATAGATCAACATAACAAGTCCTTAAAACAAGACAATAGAGTATGTAGGAATATACATAACGAATTTCTCTTTAAAAGAAATATCCGTAAAGCATTTATGATAAATACCATAAGGGTCAAACCAGAGTGTAAAACATCTTCACTAGTTATTATGGACGTTAATGGCATGGCACCTACCAGAAATATTCAGAAAACAATACATAAAAATAAGTTCAAGAAGCGGTCTGAAAGAAATTTCTTAATTACAGCTAAAGCAGCCGCTTTTTAAGCTAATGTCCGATGGATATTAGTTGTAAGAGTAAAATATGGCGTGGATATAAAAAAAAAGGAAATATATTAAAACAATTATCATTACATATAACGTATGTTTATACACAAAAACAAAAAAAATAACCACTTACTTACATATAGAGCTTAGTTGAATTGGTTTTAAATTTTTTGAAAACGTAGAGAAAGAGCGCAGTTAACGTTGATATTTAAACTTACTGCTTTTGACATCACTTTTATTTACCCTACTAATTTTTAATAGTGTTACAACTTATTTCTAATGTCTTTTCTCCTGAGTGTTAAGGCTTGAATGAAATGCCTGAATAACCATTGAACGTTATATGTTGCTTACTGGTACAGAAAGTAAACTGTTTTCTATGTAATCACGAAGCAAATCGGGTCAATTGATGTCCGTACACATATATTTGTAGAACGCACGACGGGACCCTAATTGACATTCATTGATATATGCCGATTCCGTTACAAAGTTTCTATTAATTATATATGTACATTTATTACAGGTTATATAAACTAAGCAGAATGATTTTATAAATATTAATGGATAAGTAATTTGTAAGTGAGAACGAAAGAAACGGACCTTTGATACTGTATCTGCGTTAGCATTTATTAGAATCAAATTATACTATAATGAGTGCTTTTATTGTGTTTTTTTTCACAACCGATTGGAAAATAATAAAATGAATTACCTGTTTTGATGAAATTCTCAATATCTGAATGATAAAAATTAATAAAAGGAACTGAAACCACATAATATTTTTATTCCTTTTTAAATGTTGTACCCGTTGGTATAACCAATATTAAAATAGTTCAAACGAATTTTTAATTTTAGAGAATTTGATATTTTGAAAATTTCTACAATATTATAAAATATACAATATTTTTAATAATTCTATCTATCAAAAATGATCGGAGGAAATGCCAAGCATAACTCTTTTCATTGCTTGTTGTCAATAGTTATGAACCAACTTACAAAGATATACTTTTTTGCGCTAAATGTCACCGTAAAAACTATGCACTGGCTGTCAAAACCAGTCTTCAAATCCATTTGATTGTTTGTCACAGTCAAATATTTAAGTACAGTTCCTCTCGAAATTGAATCGGCTCTAAGTAGCTGGAATTTCTCAATTACTTTCGTGTAGCCTTCTTGACAATAATGAAAGAATATAAAAGGAATTTAACAAGACCTGTCAATATAATTACTGAGGTACTTAAGCGACTAAGTAGTTCGCTGTATTCATATTTTGTCAACGATTTTCGCGAAAACCTTGAACATTTCTTTCGATCTTCTTTCTTTCTTATTTTTCTCAGTTGTGCATTTTAAGAAAGATAGATTTTCGTGGAAATCACTATTAGAAAAAAAAAACAATGATTATATATTCGTTTATAAACCAAAAAAAGGATGGTTATCAAAAAGATTCTTTGAAACAATATTCGAAAGGACTAAATTTACTACATGGTTCTGCAAATATTCAACCATTTATATATTAACAAGCGATAGGTTTAAAGTTTTTATATAAATTATATGCGTACAATTAGAATTCCGTTAAAATCAATGTTATATTTTGTTAAACTATTAACTACATTAGGTTTTTTTTATGTATAATATGATTTACGTTGTTTCATAATAAATCCAATAACCGATCATAATTCAATTCCGCATTTCAAAGGAATAAATAAGAAAGAAATGGAACAACTAACCGGCGAGTGTTCGTGTCGAACTATGCGTGCGTGTCTTAAAAAAGAACTAAGACTATTATTAGTGATAATTGAATTATTATAATGCATATAACCATCACACATTACCATTCAACGCTATATAGGATTTTTGTTATTAACAGATGTATTATAGAGAAAAAAAGAATATTAACAACCAAGTATAGCAGGTGATCGGGCTCAGTAGCGTTATTTAGAAAAGACCTATATGTAGCAGTGGACTGCCGCGGGCTGATAATAATGACGATCATTAACAATAAATTAAGATCAGATTCCATTAGAAAAAAAGTAATAGTAAAAGTTGCATAAGATTATATTTAAAACTTAACGAAATGTTCTTGCTTGGTATCTCGCGTTCTTTGCGAAAGACAATAGTGATCACGTTGCAAGTGTTTTTCAAAGTGATTACCATGCGATTTCAGTATAAGCTGATTATGTTACGATGGACAAAAGTGTCTCAGTGACTACTGTGGCATGTTGTCTGCAAGTTTTACTTAGCATTACTTTCATTACTTTTATAAATGTATCGGTTGAGGACGTGGCAACTAAGCGAGCTTTGGCAAAATTTCAGTTAGTTCGGAATTAATAAAGAAAGTACGTATTTTATTTGCATTTAAATAATTAGATTTAAATTGATAATAAAATTTATTTTTGTGACAATAATACGTACTATAATTTTATATCTTAGTTATTACGTCAAAGGAGACAAGACGGTACTCCGTGAATTAGGTATTATTGCGCTATCGCTGGGATCATCATTTTGCCGCAAGTGTTATGTCTTTAATACACCATTGTATTAATAGAAACTGTATGACTCAATAATAGTTCAGCTTCATGATTATTTATTTTGATAATACACCTATCGTCACAATATATATTACATAACAGAATATTTTAGTATATTCTGTAATGTACTATATATTGCAATCGTAAAATGAGGCGTAATAACTTTTAGTGTTATTAAGGAAAAGTTAAAATATTATTGTATTGTTTTGTAAATTACATAAACAACACAAATATAATAACTAAACATATAATAATTATAATGTACTTTTGTATGTTCAGGGAATGCCTGCTACATCCATTAAAAAGTTTATTTTGATTTAAATTTTTAAAATCAAATTTATTTAGCGTTATTAAGTATTAAGAATTAAAAAATTAGAAACACATTAACAATTGTCTTCCTGTAGAAATCTGAACAAGACGTACAGCTTGAATTTTGTTATTGATAAAATATTTTTTTCTACATTATATTTTAACTTATCCTATTAGTTAATCAATTAATGATAGCGTGATAATTAAACGAGAGCTTTATAATATTTTAAAGTTATTTACCGAACGTATTATAGAATTTCTCTTTATCTTTGGAAAAATAAAACATGGGAATACATCTTTTTTATTAATATTACAGTTCTATGAAATTTCTATCCTAAAGTTTTAATATTTAGGCAATAAAAATTCCTCCCTGCGAAAACAGTAAGTCATTGATTTTATTAAGATCTAGATTGATTACAGATTCTAGGTGATTTTTTTATTTCTCAATTTCTTGTTGTGTATTATTTTCAACATAGAAATAAAAGCTTGTAACAGAAATTTAAATATTTGAACTAATTGAATTCATATCTATTATGCGATATCGCTTGGTAGCTCTATGTATTATTTTCCTTTTAGATTTATTACCAATATTTATTAAAAGCTATGGTTGAGAGCAATAACAAATTACGGAGTACTAACAGTGAAATTGGGTTACTACCAATGGATTTAGCAGAACCAAATGAAAATGGTAAGTCTTCGCTAGAGAAATAAACTCTGTGAGGCGATGTGTGTTTTTATTATTTGTCTGCATTAAAGTAATGGTCTTTTATATGATCTCTATTGGAAAACCTTGTAAAAAAGTTTAGTCACTCAATGAGCTAGGGATACTTAAGGTCTCTAGCTATGCTCGGTATTTTTCTAAGTGATCAACTCAGAAATGGGCAGCTGCGAAGAGAAGCAAAGGCTGTTTACATAGTAAAGCCATGTTCTATAATAAAGGATTGTGGTTAAGCAAACATATATACAAACTAGAGAATAAGAATAATCATAATAATAATAACTTGATCTATTACCTACTTTGACACTTTATTTCGTGGTATAAATATTTTTCTTTTTAAGGGTCACTTATGTGGTCTCCATTTATGTATGAAATAACATATGACATCCGTTGATATTTTTTTAAAAGAATGATATATCAGTAATATATTTAAATATTTCGTTAACTTACCGTCTTAAATATTTCAGATCAAA
>DWQX01001801.1:0-25302 GCA_018245475.1 Pharmacophagus antenor | reverse complement strand
GGGACCTCCGTGTTACAAGGCAAGCGGTAAAGCACTCCGTTACCGGATCTATCAAAACATCAATAATTTACAATTTTGTACATATACAACTGTACTAAACACTGTACATGCTATTCCGAAGGAATTCAAAAAAAAATAACTATAAAATGTTGCTCGGGATTGTCAGCTATTATTATTTAAGCGATAATAAAAATCTATAGAATATTTTTTTTCATAATTCAGCAACTTACACAGTCATAATTTCTAAAAGTATTTGTCTTGATATCTGTGTAGGTTATCTTTATCATAACAATAGGTATGTTGGTATTTGTAAAAACATTAAATTTATAAAGACGATGTTTCTAAAGTATCATCGTATGTTTTTTAAAAGGTAGAGTAAACAAACGAGCGAGTGATTCACCTGATGGAAAGTGATCACCATCGCCCATAGAGAACCGCAACATACGGGATAACGGTGCTGCGTTGCCGACCTTTAAAAAAGAGTAGGCTCATTTCTTGATTGTCCCCAATTTGTATCAGTTTGGAAATATCGCTGGCAATAGTTGTTTCTGCAAAGTGGAGTTGTGTGCCCTAAAATATTTCGCTACAAAAACACGGCACACAAAAGTTTGGCAATCATCGAGGCGATGACAATAGAATTTTGCGTATTGTCGTGTACTGCGATGGTGGAATACATTGGCTATAATCAATCCGAACTATTCGTCCGAACACTCTCTGTAATAAAATTTATATGAAATTATTTTTATCGTATGGAAAAATTATATCTCAATAAAGGAAATTTACTTAAATTTTATGTCAACGAGGTCACAGTGGTCATTTATTACAGTAGCAAAATATCCATAAGCATATTATTCCTTTAGGCGGCTGTAGCAATTTAATGGTCGTCCATTTTCCATAGTAAATCATGAAAAGGCCCGGATGAATTTAATCGTATTCATTTCGGATCATATGGTCTTTTTGTATTACAGCCAATATATTATTATGGCATTACTAAAGTCAAATTTTAAAACTCAACTCGGCAGTAACAAAATTATATATCTTAAATTTGTAATAATTCATAATCTATAATTAAACGATGAGATTTCTTTTCCAAATAAATGAAATAACATTTTCGATAAAATCATTTTAACCAGAGATAAGAAGGAGGCTCTATATTATCGGAAAGTACCAAAAAATACAATCGCTTTTTTTTTACACTGTCTCCTCAGTGACACAATTTTTAGAGTTTTTATTCTGCAGAGTATCTTCAAATTAAGGTTATATATATTTTACAAAAGATATCAATGCATGGATTGAAAAAAGTCCAAAATGAATAAAAAAAATTCACTATAAAAATATTGTTTACGTTGAGAAGCGAGGGCTTTAAACCTACGTTTAATTTAATAATATATTTAATATAATACTCAACATGTAATTTACCAATATAACCCTTCTCAAATCACAAGAACCCTCGCTTTGTCCATATAATATTAATATAAATAATGAACAAGGTAAAATAACATAGTCCCTGAATTCAACGTAATTTCGTTCAGAATTTGCTTTGATCGCTTCAGACCTTAAAATGACGCGTGCTTGTAAAGTCATCTCTATGAAATCGAGTTTCAACCGTGTGTATGATTCAATATACTTTTAAAAAATATGTAAGAGTAAGAAATTGTTAGCTTAAATATGTAATTAAAAATAATTAGCAACAAAAAAGATGAAGAAAGTAACCTACATTACAATAAGCAAATGCATATTATCTGTAAAAATGCGATGCTATTTAGAAATTAACTATATTATTGCTTGTTATGGAAAACATGAAGTTATGGAATAATTTATTTATTTATAATTTGTGTTAATTCCTTAAATTAAACATGTAAATGAAAACCACTATAATAAAGTCACTTTACTATTATAATTTCTCTTGCATTTATAACAAAATAAAAAAAGAAACTAATAAATCATTGGTCCTGATAGAAAATTTTTAAAATAGAAGAAACCCAACAATTATTGGAGACGATGCGCAAGAATCTTTCTTGAATATATTTGAAAGTTTTTAACATTATTCAAGAGGCGTTAGAATAATATAACGAGTACCAGGTACAGAAAATATACATAACTTTAAATCAGTACTTCGCAAAGTGAGACCTCCAGGGATACACGGAAGACCAGACAACCGTGAAAATTGCCATATGAAAATTGGGGTTCACAATCAATGAATTGATAATTCACTGTCAATATATCCGCTTCATTAAGCGAGGACTATTTTTTAAACGGTCGATTTGCATTTCAGAACTGGCTGTTGATGTTTTGTCGGTTTTTATTGGTACGTTATTAATGTTTATTTTCAATCATATTAAGTATGTAACCATAAGTTTTAACTTTAACATACAGGACACAAGTATGCTGTTTTCCTTTTTATTTTTATCACCAAATATTTACGATTGGGACTCGACCATGACATTTTTAAAGAGTTATGATAATATAAAATAAATGTAGCAACATGGGTCTACCGATAACAGTAAATTTTTGAAAGTGGTGCTCGAGAAAACATTTTGGGATACTCTGCTTTAAAGAAATACTAGTATTACTTACCACCAAACTAAATATTACTGTGTTCTGATAAGTAGGAAACATTACTTAAGATCGTAGTTAAAAGGACAGCTAGGTTACTATAAAATGTCGTCAAATTTTTAAAGTTTATTATAACTGAAAGTTAATAACGTTAAAAAAAAATTAACTTTATTATACCGAAGATCGTGAAGGACGTGTCTTTAATTATCTTTATGATTTGAAACGAGCTTGATTTTAAATGTAAAGGAATGTTTCCTCTTTTATTAGCGATCCTATGCCCTACTTTCTTTTAACAGACACATAATTGAGCTCGAAACATATAAATAGAACGAACAACAAACAAAGGCGACGATTCTAAATTAAGATATGTTACTTTCTTATGTGCAAAAAGTAAGCTTAAATATAATTTAGAAACTGTTTTAAATAAGCACTCTCTGTATTGCCACAAACGTTTTAATTTATTGGATATGAGCCTAAATTTCAGCTGATAATAGATGACAATGAGGCCGTAGATTTTTAAGCGTGTTCGCCCAGAATACATGTGGCTCTCACATGCATGACGACCGGAACACAGCAATGCTGTCATTGCAGTAAATTCGCATTGAGGGTCGTAGCTGGCCAGGCGGGACATGAAAACCAGCATCCCGAATCCACCATGGTCCCAAACCCTCTAAAAACCTCTGCGAAAACAATAAATCTCTGGTAAGGTTTTTATCACTTCTCAGAAGGCGTTACGAACTAACAGTAATGATTAACGACCAATTAAAATAAACGTACAAATCACTATTAAATTTTTAGTTTGTAAAAAAATTACGGATGCAATTGTTGCGTAACAGTCGCCCACAGAATATCTCGCCTAGCAATACTTTGTTGTGTTAATCATTAGTAAAGCGTATTCATATAGAAATAGTGATATTTAACGATGCAAGGGATGGAAAGAAAGGTCATGCGCTTAGTTGTTACCTTTTAAGTTACTTTTTCACTTTAACAATGAACTCTCTCTTATGTCCGTAATATATACATGGAAGGAAAGAAAAAAAAAGGCAGGCCTTTTAAAACGGGATACATTTCCGAATGACAAAATTCACTTAGCTCACGAAACATTATTATCCTCCCTAACGCGGTTATACGCCATCTTCTCCCTCCACTGTTTTTTTTTTTGAATTTCGAACTTTAATAAAACAGGCAACTTTATAGCGAACGGAAACGAATGTTTTTCGCGACTATGTTTTTAAATAAAATGTAACGTGCAAATTATTTGCGAGAAACTTGTCTGCTTAATACAAATTGAACTTATCGGACATTAATTTATAGCTTAAGACTATCATATAGTATTTAAATAAATGACACTAAAAAACTTAAAGCCCGAATTAACAGAAAATGAAAATAAAAAGTTGAAAACAATAACATCAACTAAACATTAGAAACAACGATAAAGTGATTAAACGAAATCATTTTAATTAAAAATAATAAAAAAAAAACTTGGAAATTAATATTGATTTGAAATTTTTGTATTGTGCGTGTGTTTTAAAGGAATGAAACACGAATTCCAAAATTCCATTACATACAATAGATACAAGGTTATAAAATCGCTTTAAAAACACGTCGATATGTTTATGACGTTAAAACCTAAATGTATAAAATGAATCTTCTTAATAAAAATATTTCGTATTTGAGATTTAAGTACAATCCATTGAATGTAAGTTCATTTTCACTGGATAGTAAGACACAATCGTCTTACGTAAACTCAAAGGTAATCTCTTAAGTTCAATGAACCTTGAAGCGGTCATGAACGAAAGGTATAAAAAAAATGTTGATTCAGTAAAGGATTCTGATTAAATAGGCAGCGTTTAGGTCGTGCTACGATATTAGTCTATAAAACGGATCTGTTACGATTAGTCTAAGTCATTCAGAGAAAGAAAGTATATTAGCAATCAGAGGAGAGTTTTTTTTTTACTTAGTAATTAAAATGGTTGTTGAACTCGGATCAAAAATAAATAAATACTACGAGTATAGGATGTTAGAAGAATTCTTTTATCGATGATGGGTTAATACCAGTCCTCAATTTCACATGTTAAGTGGCAATGAGACCGTAGATGGTAAAGTATGCTCGTAAAGACTCCTGATAAATTTGACTGCTGGAACACAGAAATTCTGTTATGGTGGCAAATGAACGAAGAAAGTGCTACTTATTGCGTACTTTTTATCGTTTTTAAAATAACACTTAACCAAATTTTTATATTAATGGTAAACGAAAATGAGGCTGTAGATAGTGAAACGTGCTTAGAAGAATCCTAGCTTACATACGTATCACAGCCGGGACGAAGTAATTCTGTTATAGCGACAAATCGACATTGAAAATAGAACTCATTCGGCAACGAAAATACCTCAACATAATCGAAACACCGCTATTTATGTTTTATGTAGGCAACATCAAGATATACGCCTCCTCCAGAACTAAAACAATCGTCAGAGTCAAAACATTCACTACGTACTCGTGTTCATGCGTACCAAAGAAATGAAAAAATAATACGTACAATTAGTAACCTCTTCCTGAGCGTCGGTTAAAAAGGAATAATTCTCGTTCTTTCAGGTCGCAAAGCTCGAGTAAATTGCCGTCTACTTAATAGAACTGAGAGTAACGAACCGTTAACGACACTTAGTAGTCAGAATAGAATCTGTTATTTAAGAAAAGCCAAAGACAAAAGGCGAGTACATTTTAACTTTATTTAAAATCTAATCATGTATATATATAAAAATATATATACTATTCGCCTAACATTTGTATGAAATTATTTCTTTTACCCTTTCTCTTAAATTTTATATTTATTTAAGTTTTTTTATTCACAGATAAATACACATATTTTGTCATAAATAACCATTCTCATATATAAAAATCAAACATGAAACTCGTAATTGGTAATGGGAATGCAACAGAATTCAATATATTTTCTCTTATTTGCGCGTGTTGTGGATAGCACAAATAATTAAAATTATCAAAATACTACGACAATATTTATACTGGCATTAAGTAACATCCTGCCAACCAAGAATGTATACATAACTCTTTACTTTTACCTGGTGCCTCTGGCACCACAATATTTCGCGCGGCATCTCGGATGATATTATATGATAGAAATTATTTTTCTAAATACTATATAATGCTCGCCATGGCGATCAATTCTGATGTATTATAATATACCCGCACATGAAACGTTTACACAATTATATTTATCTACCTGCAGCTACACCTATCATATTATATTACATCAAGATATAATACAATTTATTGATTTAAGCCTTTGAGATGTTTAAATAAAACAAAAATGAATTTGTTAATTTCCGCTTCCCCGACGGCGAACAGTCGAAACCGTAGCATCTCCTGAGGACGTCACGCGTAGTGGCGAAACGCGTAGAAATTGTATTTTAGTTGTAGTATTTGTGATTAAATAAAACGGAAATTAGCAAAACATTTTTTTTTATTTAAAGAAAATATAATGAAATGTAACGATTCTGAGCGTTTATCTGTATATAAATTAAATTTATGCTCACTGTAAGACACTTGTAACAAAATTGACTCAAGTACGAGTATTAGCATTAGCACAGCCCAAGAGAAAAAGTCGTCGAGAGCAAAATGTTCAGATTGCAATCAAATAGCTTATTACCGTTAATTAACTACGTCATTTCGCTGCAGTTGCGTTATTAAATTTGCAGAGAGGAAAAGTTACCTGATTAAAAAGTATATGTATATTTAATCTAAAATTTATTGATCAAAACGTTACTTTGTCGACTTCCATGACTTAATAAAACAGAATATTATTTTGCTCATTTGAGCTTTTTTTAATTACCAATTCTATGGCAAAATCACAAACTCAACGCGTTTCGCCACTACAAGTGGCATCTTCAGTAGTTATACGTTTGACAGCATTTTAGCATTAGAGAAGTTTGCGATTAAAAAAAGCGGAAACATGTAAAATATCTTCTTTCGTTATTCATCCTTACAATTACATAAATGTTACAATTGAACAAAGGTTAGAAAGGCATCTACAGGTGTACAAAGTAATTAGAATTTATAGAGCTTCATTTCAGAGAGTAAGTGGGTCAGGTAATTATGCAAGGAGTTCGCAAATGGCTAAGATTCCCTGCTATAGTATCGTTTAAGTCAAGTTAACAAATTGTACAACTGAAAACTTTGTGTTAACCGTTAATAAAAACAAAAAGAATAATTTAAGACAGTCGTAGTGGCTATGAGTGTTTTTTTCTTTTATACTACAAAGCCAAACAAGCAGTAAAATTGTGAACAGGTAAGTGAAAACCTTGCGTTTCTGTGTTACAATCTTTACATAACAAGACATAGTGCTTTTCTAATTAACCTCTCTGATTCTGCTGACCATATATCTACACAAATGCCAAACTGGTGGATCTAGAGGCATGAAATTTAGAGTTATTTGTTTTGTATGTCCATTACACCTAAGAAGGGGCGGGGGAGTGGTTAGCTCAAATTACAATAAAACCTTACATTCTCCGAGTCGATAGATTCGAAAATCGGTAAACATACTGGATAGGCATGTTGTGGATGTTCTCTTTCATTATTATCTCTCACCGACTCACTCATTATTTTGATAACATGTCCTGTTAAATATTACATTAAATTGAAACACATCTATTGTTGCAATCCCATCGGGCTTATATATTTGCATGAAACCCAATACAAATTTTCTAAAAATTGTGTATTAATCTTTGTCGAAATGTTTCCGTTACTAGTATAACATCTATTGAATCCCGGCAACGTGCGTAGTTCGTTACTACGTAAGCCATCCATCATTAGTAATGTCACTTTCAGGAGGCACACTAGTAGTGGTTTGGATGATGTACAACTTTTTAAACTCTAGCTAGCTAACATTCTCCATATCAATCTGCTGCTATTGCTGTGTTCCGTCAATCACATACGAGTATGTGAGACCCAAGAGTATTCTGGGCAAACACGCTTCACTATCAAGGGCCTCAATGAAACCTAACGTCAGTTAAAATCGAAATGTCAAGCGTTATCCCTTTGCTGATAAAAGAAAAATATTTCCACGTTATCATCGTTAACATCCATGTCACATTAATTAACAAAAAATATGACAGAACTGCAATCCGAAAGTTTTACGACGCAGTTAAACCTGAATCGTTGTTCAGCCGCGGCGTGAGATTTTTTTTTGCAAATTTTTAAATGAGCAAAGTTATCACATTTCACAAGTTGAATTACACACTCGTTAACTCCGATACTGTATCGTAATTGCATTTAATCAATTCATACTTTACGACTTTTAATTGGGTGTATTTGAAATCATTTTGGTAGTTACCAAATTAGTACCTCACTCTGAGAACGAACCTATCTTATAGCCAAATCCAACATCGAATCAAAAGTTTTAAGCCTTTGAAGAAGAAATGAAAAAGTGATAAAATTCAAGACTACTTGCTTATCCTCGGTCATCTCATTCGATATAGAACTTATATATTTCACATATTCCTATGAATACATAACAATAGAAACATTTGTAACAGTATCCGAATACGTGCAACAAGTGATAATTTTAATATTACCAGCTTTCCCCGATATTAACTGCAGTCCGTTGATTAATTAACTCTATTATTCAATGGTTCACACTTATAATTATACTGAATAAAGTTGTATTCGCCTTATCATAACGGAGAATTTATTATTAAAATAAATATTATTAATCATGTATTTTGACTATTATTACACAGACTTCGTATGAACGACTGCACCCTATTCTTTTAGTCAATTCACAAAAACCTTTCTGTTTATTTTTCTAAAACACCATTAGCTTAATATCTTCCTAATCAACGTTAGGTCGAAGCTCATTAATGTATTGTCGCAAACTAAGATATGTCAATTGGATAACTAAATGTAAATTGTAGATTACTTCTCTAAATAAGACGATAACAGCATGTTGTATGAAGCTATTGTGATAGAAACTTCCAAATTGTTGAGAAATACTACGACGGATGTCTAAACAGGGATATATATACTATGTGATTATCATAGACAGGCGATTGTGTTTCTAACGAAGGTCCTAAATGTTTAGACAGCACCAAATGGGGCACAAAGAATCCTGTCATATGAAGAGTTCTATTACTCCCAATAAATGCACAACTAAAACGCCTTACAAATGAAAACAGTAGAATTTGCACGTAAGCGTAAGGCTGTAGAAACTGGTAACGTGGTATCTACCGAGACGTCGTTCGTCTGGAAAAACCTCCACCAAAAAGTAAGAAAACATTTCTATTATTTAAATTATCTTCATTCTTCAGTACTAAAATCTTATCATTTATTGGTCTCCCTCTCTCTCTCTTTTACTCTTTCTCCCCACCCTCCTCTTGCTAGTTACCTCTCACATAACGGTGTGCTTAACTTTCTTTATTTTTGTATTTTAATATTTAAATTACAAATATAAATAGGAATATTCTGCTTAACAAACATAATGTTAGTAAACTTTACAACTACAAGTTATCGGATCGTGCAGGAGTAAATTGAACGTAATAATATGCGCAAATTAATACAGACAACGTTAATGTGTAATAAAGTTCAGCTTGAACATCATTATTATGATTTCGCTACAATGTGTTGGTTAAATAGTTACGCTTTAAAATATATTATTATTTTAATGTAATACACCGAAGCATTAACTAATTAAAGAAAATTAAAGTATAATTATTTTCAACATTATTTACAATTATTCATTTTGAAAATAATATTAACGATTAAAAATAATGTATAACTGAAGAAGTCAGATATAAATTTCTTTAAAGAAAATATGGTCATAAATATTCATTAAAAAAGATGTTTAGAAATTCCAATACGTGTACGTGTAAAAATTTTAGAGTCAATGAACTCTAAAATTGTTACATTTCCTGGTAGAGAATTGAACAAATGTTCAATAAGAAAGTTAACACGGTTAGGCAAGTGGGCGAATGAAGGTTATTTTTATCGTGTAATTATAGAAAAAAAGAGAAAACGATAAAAATTTCATTTTGTGTGTACAGCTGACCCGGCAATAGCGAAGCGACGATTGGAAAACTATTCGCTTGGAACATCGCCAGGACCACTTAGGCGTTTCACTTTTAGACGTCATACGCGCAGAGGTTTTGCAGTGGCACGGGAAATAGATTTCGAAAATTGCTCATGAAATAATTTCAAATACCTTAGTTTTGAGATACTATTTATGTCGTACCATAGGGTAATACTAGAATTATATACTAAATACTTGGACTAATCAAAAATACTAGGACAAACTTAGATTTATAATACTCTTTATATAATAGCACTAACGTAAAAATACTAGAAGTTTTGTAATTTTATTTGTGTTATGACATAAACGATTTTTTAATTATTAAAAGTATTTAATACCTTTCTCGCAGAAGATGCCTGATTTATACATGAGCGACTTTCATTTTTCTTTTTTCATATGGTTATATTGAAATTGAGTACCAGTTCTTATACGTATTTTACTCCATTCTTACTTCGTCGTTTATACTCGTATCACTCATTATTCCGGTAAATTTTTGCACTCGTAATGAATCACAGTTATATTTTCAATACCGCTGTAGCTAGTTTGTTTATCGCTGACTTGCATAACATACATATGTGCGGACAACATAGTGTAAAAATCAAAAAATAACTAAAGAAGTTCACCAAGATAAAATTACAGTAACTATATAATAGATAACATTATTTATTTACATGATATGTGGTAGGGAGGTAATGTTATGAATACTTCATAAAACAATCACAATGAGCGGATAAACTAAGTAAATGTAACTAAGGACTTTACAATTAACAAATCTGTTTCACCTAATGCAATCACTTGATATCACTTAATTCATATTAAACATTCTCTGTAAGCATATGCAAAGGTAATATTCCTTGTATATAAAAAATTTTAAGTTAAAAAAATATAATATAATCACAAAGAACTATGAGTAAATATTCCGTTTTACGCAAGTTAATAGGGACCGTAACATTGTATAATATTCCACTACCAGAAATGGTCATCCATCAAATGTAAATGATCAATAAATGCGAACTCCTTTGTAAACATGACCTAGTTACAGCAACATCCGCACCTCCGAAATGAAAAGAGTTATACTTTTACTATATACTAACTATTATTTACCATAACTTTGCGTAACATATTCGTATATAAGCATATTCAGGAGCGTATGGATAATGTCTTATAAAATAATATTAATATTTACGTATAAGAGTGTGTACTGAAAACCTGCTGATTAGCTCAGTATAAACCATTTTGAGACCGGGTTTATTTTTGCTCACTATTATTATTTGCTTGTATTTAATTCACAAAACAACTCAAACTTGGAATTAAGTGAACTATTTTCCTTTTATATTAAAAACCATTTTAGTTTTTTATTGCTAGCGCTGAGGGACTTATCTTACAAGGAAAGAGTCAAATATCGTTGGGGTGATTGAGAAATTTAACATAACAGTTGTGGAATTTTTCTTGAAAGAAATAATTACTCGATACACGTTTACTTTTGTGAAAAGTCACAAGAAGAGTGCGGCAGTGTCGCAACAACAATATTATTTAGACTTAAAACTTATATTTATTTAAAGTTTAATGCACTCTTATACCTAACCATTTGCGTGGTAAACACTTACCAATGGTCGATTGGCAAATATATTTTAATAATTGTTGTTGCTAAAATATATCTGTTGCGTGACGATGTTTTCATTCACTGAAAACTGAAGCACGGTGTGGATCGAACAGGAGCATCTTTTAATATGTATATCGCAAAGCTATCTCTTTTCTTATTTATAAAGGTAGAACAGGACATATTAAGCCCCAGCAGCACTTCGAACTCATTGTATCTTTTGTGCCAACCCCCTTTTCTTACCACCTGCGTTGCGTAAATAACATTTGTTATTACTAACTGTATGTATGTGCTATTTCGCCTAATAAAGGGTGCCTATAAACTTCCAGTATAGGATTTCCTATCCCAAAACAGTGCTACATCATGACATTTACAACTTGCCCACCATATGCTGTAACAAAATAGTATGTTTGAAACTATGTTGTTTAAAAAAAACTGGACAAAAATGTTGATTTACTATTACTTATTATTCAATTAAAGATTATTTAATGATACAGATCCATGGAGATGAGATTCGCCACAATTTGCCAAAATAAAAGTGTACTTCTAAATTAATGATTACAAGATTCCTCCTGAGTTTATTGCTTGGTTCTTCTCAGGAGAGTACATACTTGGAACCGGAATTTGAATCACTTGCGCGTTCAAGAATTTGAACCGCTCTGTAGAATCAGCTGTCGCCATCAGGATTTGCAGAACCAATGCGTCTTAGGAACCGTCAAGAAAAGAATGCAAAGCCGCTTAAACACTTTGAATGTTGCGGTTGTCTATGGGCTTCAGTTATCACTTTCCATTACGTGAATCGCTTCGCTTATTTGACTACTACTGTTAAAAAACAAAATACTAGGTCGTTTCATTCATTTCTTAATTCAAAATATTATTTTTTCCAATATTGCAAACAATGTATATAATAATTCTGTACAACTATAACACTATTGCAAAATTTTTACATTACTTTCTATATAAGATTTATATTTAAAGAACTGTCATATCATCAATAAGTGGTCAGTTTCTGAACGAATAAGTTAACACTTGATATAACTTTAATTGGTTTCAGAACGAATCGGATCGGAGTTAAGCTTACGTCGGAGAAGTTAGATTAATTTAAATAGACATACAATACCGCAAATAAATTTATAAATATTTGACTTTTTTAATCTGTATAACAATGGATCTCGATTTCATGTCATGTTAAGTATCAATGAGGCCGTAATTGGCAAAGCGTTTTCGCCCCGAATACTTCTAGCTCTCACAAGTATTACTACAGGAATACAGCAAAGCTTTTATGGCGGCAAATTGAAATTGAAGGTGATTGCTAGCCGGACGGATTCATAAAAACCACCATCCAGACTCCACTACTGATGTGGCCTACAAATCGAACCTGGTACCTTTGCGTTACAAGGCATGCAGGTAAACCACTGCGCCACAGAAGCAGTCGAAGAAAAAACCTTTATCTAGTCAAGTATAGAATATAATAATATTACGTAAATATAATAAAATTGTAAGTATGCCTTTATACAATCTAATTTTTTCAGCGTCATTCGTGCACACTAAAATCAGTAATAAACGGTAATTTCTTTTCCAGCTCGCAAAATATTTCATTTTGTACCAAAAAGGTAGGATCGTTCGTTGAGCACCATTTGGATTTGTATATTAACAAACATTTATATACTTTATAGACCATTATCAGTTGAAAGACGTCCACTGGTAGCCAGAAACCTCTCTCTAGGATACCAACATTTAAACAGGCAACCTCCTTGTTGTTATCGGTTAAAATTTTATTACATGTTTTCAAAATTGTTGCATCAGTTAACCACATGAATTTGTTTCGTGTTCAATATCGACAGTATTAAAAATCAATGAAAGCGTTGCTTTTGTTTGAGCGGGAATTATCGAATATTATATAAATGGTATCAAACGACCACAATCGACCCGCAGTTAATGATACCTAACCTAGACAAGTTAATGCAATTTGCATATCGAATATACGATTTATATTGTCGTTATAGAAATGTTATTTATCTTTATAAGATTACTAGCCAGTACCCGCCCACTTGTCATGTTTATTTTCTCTTATTATAATATTCACATAAATCATCCTACAGCTTTATTGAAATATCAACACCCTTTTTTTCCTTCTCTAGCGAGTGGAATTTCAAAAAACCATTTCTCATTATGAATACTTACATATCGCAAAGAACACCCACCAAATTACGTGTCTCTAGGACCAGTGATTTAGGCTGTGCTTTAATATATAGATAAGTCAGTACGTAAATGAATAAGTAATAGGACTGAATTTTATTATAAGAATTATACTACTATCGTATTGGGCGGGCTTTCCTATAATGGATTGACCCGTTGGTGTAATGGTTATAACCCTACACCAGGAGTCGCGGATTCAATTTTCACGTTGTACAAATATTGATGTTAGGAACACTTGTATTTTTTTTTGTATGAGATGTTAAAAAAATTGATAAGTTTTTTCATTGACTAAAGCCTTACTTTTAAAAGCTAAACACATAAATTTATGTACATTTTACAGGTTGCCGAAGACAGTCTACTTTAGTGTTACAGCAAAGTCATAGTGTAGTAAGAGATATTATTATTATTTTTTTCACCAATGCGCTAAAACTTGGCCACTATTTCAAACGATAGTAAAAGACAATAAATCTTGCTCTCACATGTATGACTGGCGGAATACAGCAATTCTGTTATAGTGACAGATTGATATTGATGGTGGTAACTAAGCAAGTTCAAAAAACCCTAACTCCATCGATACTCAATAATTATATCACCTCACAATCAAACCCGGAACGTCCATATTAGAAAGCAAGGTGTAAACCACTACCGCATTGAAGCAATCACGGTCACAATTTATTATGCATAGTAATATTTTTATAGAGACGCTTTAATTGTTTATAACAAATTTTACAGAATCATTAACATTGAAAATATTTTACTATAGAAATTTGATTATTTAGGAGTTTATCATTGGATTATGTAACGGATATTAAGGCGAAATCTAATCTCTATGCCTGACCGGATGTACCGCGGTGGTTTCCGGTTTCGTTCCGAATCACCAATGCCTCGAACGATTTAGGACAGCTTAAATAATGATGTTGCTCATAACATATCTTCGTAAAATAATGATTATATTCTGCTCTTTACAAAATGGAGATTATGTAAAAGGAAATCTTTTTAGAAAAAAACTTTTAAGATATTGAGCACTCTAGAAATAAAGAAAGGATTAAAGTGTTTGCCGGCCTTACTGGCGGTACGTCTCGTCAATTTCCAAATCTTTGTATCTTTTTTTACTAATAAACTTTAATAAATACTAAATAATTCAATTTCTCTAAAATCATCTTATCTCTAGCATAAACCTCTACCTCTAAAATACAGTTTAAATATGATCAAAAAAATTATTTTAAATACTGTAATTTTTTATTTTTAATTGTTTATTTTTAGTTACTGCATTCTTGACTATTTCCTCACAGTACGATTTAAACCTATATCACAATCGAATATTTAAATAATTAAAATATTACTCGAATAAAAGTATATAAAGGGCATGTACGTAAGACAAATTAGGTTCTGTATTCAATTTAATTGATCAGGTTATTATAATGTAGGTAACTTGTTAAGCCGTTCCCCCAATTAATCTCATCAAGCTACCAAACGTTCATTTATTGAATCCGTTTATCGAATACACGGTAATTTGACTACAGACGTTGATGATATATATGGGCTGCAACATGTGTGGACGCAAGTTAAGATACATTCTAATGCTCTTAATATACGTCAGTGCGGTTAATAACTGCCTACGTGGCGCAGTGGTTTACTTGCCTTGTAACACATGTCCCGGTTTCACATCTCGAGACATATGAATAGTAGAGTTTGGATGATGGTACAGTTTTTTAGAACCCGTTTTACTAGTCTACCATGTTCAATGTCGATCTTTCAACATACTTGTAATATAATAAATGTTACATACCATCAAATAATATCAAAGTCAAGGGTTAGCCCATTAATTCATATATTTGTCACATAATTGCTTGAGGAAATTAACTCGGCTCTACCCCAAATGATACTATACGAGCTATCTATTGATATATTAACATTTATCTAATTATTCATTCCTATTACCATACAAATGCACAATGAGATAAATCTAATTAACACTAGATACTCAAGGGGGTCATTTTAATTGTTTTTCCATTCATGTTTATAATTTCATTGATTACGAAACGATTTTTTAGAATATCATACTGACTTCATATACGAGTAGGTATAAATAAATAAATTTATTAATCTTTGAATTTTTCTCCATTGTATCTGTTTCAGTTAATGTTAGCTATAGCTATTTTTATGACCATCATAATGCATGTTATTTTATGCTCTAATGTCAGTCAATCTTTATTTTCCTTTATATATAGAGTAGGCTTTATATATAGAGCGAGCTGTTCACCTGATGATGAGTGATCGCTGTTTCCTATACACGGCCTCAACACCCAGGGAATCGCAACTGCGTTGCCGACGCTTAAGAAAGTATTGATATCGAAGTTCATACCTTGTGAAACTATATATATCGTTTTGATATAAATTTTCCAGTATGCCAATACTTCCTACGCCGAGCGAGCCAATCTATTGTCTGTGTACAGAGCTCCTCAATATTAATCCACCTCCAGAGAATACCGTTGTTCTCGATTCAATCTGTTACGTTATAAACGCCAACATCCGTAGTGTATACCCCTTCGTTCATAACCTCAACAGATATTCACTATAATACAATTCATCACACGATTGAATTATTTCTTAGAAACTTTTCAAAAAAATAAAAGTATTAAAATAAAAGTGTTCGAAACTGTTACTGCTGGCAGTAACAGTTTCGGGCATAAAGAAAGTAAATTCAATAATTTCACAGCAAAATGATTATCACCGACCGAAAGTAATTAGATCTATAGTTTTTTTTATCGGAATTGCACTAACACTACTTCAATTGACACATCACGTTAAGTGAAAATCGAGATGGTCGACAAGAATACTCCGGCTTTCACATTTACGACTGTCGAAACACATTCTTTTTTTGACTGCCTTCATGGTGCAATCGTTTACCTGCTTACCATGTAACGCTGGGATCCCGGGTTCTATTTTCAGGTCAAAAGAGAAGTGAAGTCTGGATGGCGGGAGGGTTTTTCAAACCCGCCTGCCAAGTTACCACTCTCAATGTCAATCTGGCGCATGACATCATTGCTCCGACAACCATACATATAAGAGCCAGATGTATTCTTAGCGAACACGCTTCACTATCTACGACCTCATTGTCACTTAACATCAGGTGAAAATAGCGAGACCAAGTGTTAACCCATAACCGATAAAAAACACATGTTGTTATAGCTCCAGGTTGAAATTGAAGGCAGTCGTATCTAAGTGGGTACTACTCATGTGGCCCGGGAATCAAACCCAGGACCTCTACGTTACAAGGCAGGCACTAAACCGCTGCGCCACGGAGACAATGAAAATAGTTACATGTTTAATGACACATTAAATGTTTTACAGCATCGTGCGAACGACTATTTTGCAGAAAGGTTGAAAATCCAGGTAAATAGTTGTTACGAACGTAATGAGTGAACTTTTCATCGTTTACTCCAAATGAAGGAGTGTTAACGACTTGCTTGATGTTGCAATACAAAGTTCGTACCGTAAACAACTCATTAAATTTTAAATACAGAACACGAGATATCGTTTTAATTATCATCTACATCCGCATCTTAATTCAAACTACGAACTTAAAAAATTATCAGTTCATCGATTATTACTTATGCATGATACTTTAAACAGATACATTACGATAATAGGTTAATTGTTTTTTCCAATATACCAGTTATGTTAATCTGCCGGTGCATACATCCTCAGGATTCGCCAGTCCCGAGGATGAAAGGTGTAGTGTCGAAACCCATTGAGATTCTATTTCAGTCGTAGTATTTGCCATTAAACAAAGCGGAAATTAGAAAATTATTTTTGTCTTATTTTGTCATGGAGTTCCGCAAAGAAAACGCTCGGATCAATAAATTATAGCAAAGTAAGAAATAAACGCCCAAGTGCAAGTCGGACTCACACTTAGAAGGGTTCCGTACCAAAGTATATACACATTAAAAGTAAAGATGAGAGTTTATTATGAAATTAATGTATCCTATAATGGTTGAAGAGATAGTGATTATTAAAGTTGAATAAAAAACGCTGAATCAGGTTTCTTACGAATATTATTTTATATGATATATATACGATGCAATAAAGCCTACTGATAGACAGATGAATATCGGAGACTTAGTGAAAAGGTTCAGTTTGTTACGGTCTGGATACGGAACCCTGAAAATGGGAAGATCTTCCTGATCACTCACCTAAATGTTAAAATAACTTGATTTGCGTTTTTACTATGTTCGCCAAAACAGAAACACATTGAGAACATTTAGCGACCCAAATGTTCGCCACGAAACTTTGAACATTTCAGTTGCGCGCAATTTTGTACGCGCTAAGTGCTAAACAATGTCGTAAAGGCCCCACTGCGAAGGCTTAATTTTCTTTAGCTTTATAGTTAGTGCTTTGAAAATTGTAATTAGCGAGGCATTACTGCGTAACGAGCGGCCGCGGTTCTGCGGCGAGCGTTCGAGGGTTTTGTATGTTTAACCATTATACTTCAAGAGTTCGTATGCAATCTGTGCAGTTTAATTAGCGATTTTGGACGGAAAACGTGAGTGATACGAACTGGTGGTAGTTGTCGGTGGATCTTTTTCTTATCGGTTATAGGCTAACACTCGTCCTCGATTTCACCTGATGGTAAGAGGATGTGGTAGTAGATGGCGAAGCGCGTTCGCTCAAAATAATTCAGACTCCCACATGTATGACTAATAAAATGCAGCTGTGTTGTTATAGCAGCAAATTGATATTGTGTGGGTAGTAGCTAGCTCGGTGTCCGAAAAACCCTAACCACCATTCAGACTCTTCTGTGGCAAGAGAATCGAACCCGTTCACAGTGTAAGCGGGTACGCCATGGAGGCTGTCAAGAGTAAAACTCAACGGTACAAAAGCAGCGGTAAAAAGAGAGACTACCAAGTCTATAAGGAATATACATACTCGTATAGCTACCTACAAGGGTAATGCAATACAATCAGTGCCAAGTATTCCTCATATTATTACCTAAATAGTTGTTGCACTATCTAATGACACTCATTATATTTGATACCTTATGTCAACCGTTTAAATTAACTCTAAAGGATTACCGCGGAAATTGTATATCCTACAATTAATCTGTAAATATATTAAAAGTTTTTTCAAGTAAAAGTACGAATAAGAAAATTACAATGCTATTACTAATTTAATGATACTAACGTTTTGTAAGTACTCGTAAATGGCTCAATTGAATTTTTTGATGACACATTTAAAAATCGTTGAGAATACAAAAACTAAAACATAAAAACTTCGCAAAGTTTTTTGCCAGTGCTTGTCAACAGATGACGCATAGTTAACTGACATTAATAATTATTATCTATTCATATAATGACACTGTAACTTGAATATTTTCCTAAATCTTAAAAACACATTTTTAGTACACAAGTGAAAACTTTTTTTTGTACTTTTTGCGCGTCTATTTTTATGACCATTGATCACGTAAGTACGTCTGAACAGATTTTCACAAAACACAGCTAACTTATTTTATGGTTCACCACTCCAAAAATTAAGTTCGATAGAAAGATAACACTAACATTTATAGACTGTTGGGCGGTACGAAGTTAGCCTGGTCTGCAAATACCAAATAATCCTATTCTGTAAACAAATATTCGTTTTGAGTTTGAATAATTAACTAATCAGTGTAAACAATTTAAATTGCTTGTATTTACGCACTATCGAGTAATTCACGCTAGTATATTTAACGGCCTTAATTAAATTACTTCTAAAGCACTGACAGGCTTTGATCGTAAGCTTTCGGACGCATAAAGTTTCTTTGCGTGGAAACTTGTACAATCTTTGATTAGTTTAATTGACCAATACAAATTGGCTTCAACGGTTTCATACGCTTTCAATAAGGTTACTAGTACTAAGGTTTCAATTTATACTTCTGTAGTTTATTATAATAGTACAAGGAGAGTAAAGTATGCCGTCCTAGTTTCTCTTTGTACATTATATTTTAAATATACTCAATTCAACAGAGAAGTTTTAAAAGAAATGCAGTAACGAAACTTTTCTCTAAAATTGTATAAAATGTATAAGAAAGTTATTTGTACACTAAATCTCACTTGATAAAATTATTAATGTATAAAAAATATATTTATAGCTCTTTTTTCATATTTCATGCATATTTAATTACAATGTTGAAACAATGTCTGGAACTCTTTCAAATCCTCTTCAGAACAGACCCTTTGGATATTTATATATATTTTTATGATCGTATGTAAGACCGTAGACGCCCGAAATACTTCTGGCTTGTGCATGTACGATTACCATAACAACAATACTGTTATCGCGTTACATTGACATTGATAATTGTAGCTAACCGGGGTGGGTTCGAAAAAACCCTACTACCATCGAAAGTTCACTATTGAAGTGACACGGACATAGAATCCGTGTTAAAAGACATGCGGTAAACCACAGCACTATGGAGCTAGTTAAATATAGAACGTTAACAGATGCAGTCTTTTCGCAAAACCAGCAATACATTTAAGAAACATATTCATAAAAAAAAAATGTTCAATTATATATAATAATGTACAAATAATAAATCGCAAGTCAGACTTGGACAGTAGAAACGGCAGAATTAATAATTAAAATCTACAAAGGATGCAGTCGTCAGCGTACGCCGCTATAATTACTTTTGAAGTCATTTTAAGTCATACTCGGTAAATTGTTGGCAGATTCACATTCATTATTTAAAAGCTCGTTCGGCGCTTTCAGTGAAAGGAGCTTCATTGCATTACGCGGAACTGTTTAATTCGTATTTTGCCAGTAATAAAAATAATGAGGAACCATTTGTGAGCTTATGTTAACACGCAATAAAATAATGATTTTAAAGGGGTCTATATATTAACAGATAGCTAATACCTGATTAAGCAAATAATAATAGGTAAGGAAAAATTCTTTTCGCATATGTATTATATATTCGCGTATGTATGAACGTGTAATAAAACCTCTTTGGCTATACCATTTGTATCTGGCTGACTTTGGTAAAATTAAAAAGTTTTAATTTTAAATTAGACAATTGCAAATTCAAATCAGGAAAATGTGTGATTTTCTTTTTTTTTTATCTTATTGTTAAAATGAGTGAATCTAATGAAGAAATACGATACATTTTAAAATTTTTCTATAAAAAAGGTAAAAATGCAACACAAACCGCGAAAAAAAATTGTGATTTTTATGAACCTAATGCTGTATCTGTGAGAGTAGCGCAAATTTGGTTTAAGCGTTATCAATCCGGAAATTTTGATATCAAAGACGCTGTGGTCGCCCTGTTACGGACAAAATTAATGCAATTTTTGAAAAAGTTGAGCAAAATCGCCATATTAGTAAAAAAAGCTGTGTACACAAAAATGCTCGACTTGGATGCGTCATGTGCTCACTGAAAGGAACCTAATGAACCGTGTACTCATTTGTGATTCTTTACTACGACGTAATAAAACTGAACCCTTTTTGAAGAAGCTGACAACTGGTGAAGAAAGGTCGAAATCACGTACAACAAGAACGTGCGAAAAACATCGTTGTCAAAGGCCGGTTAGGCTTCACAGACTGTGGCGAAACCCGGGTTAACTCGCAACAAGGTGATGTTATGTGTTTGGTGGGATTAGAAGGGCATTATTCATTACGAGCTGTTACCGCACAGGCAGGAAGGTAGTGCTAACAACTGATGAGATTAAAGCAAAAACTCGAGAAAAGCGTACGGAACTAATCAACAGAAGGGGTGTGGTTTTTCACCATGATAACGCTGGACTTCACACATCTTTTTAGCCACTCTACAAAAATTACAAGAGTTTGGCTGGGAGGTGTTAATGCATTCGCCGTACAGTCATGTCCTTGCACCTATTTTAGCCTTTGCATAACTCTTTAGGCAGTGACAGGTTAACATCTCGACAGAAATGCTTTTGGCACTTGTCGCAGTTTTTTGATCAGAAACCCCAAAATTTTTATAGTAATGAGATCACGTCCCTGTCTACGACATGGCAAAAGGTTATTCAACAAAATGGCAGCAACATAGATCAAATGTAAATAAACTTTATAAAAAAAAATTAAATTTTTGTATAAAATGCGAAGAAACTTTTCCCAACCTAATATTTCGTTTTAACTTACGAGTAACTAAGAGGATGACCTCTATCCGCCGAACGCTGTACCAATTACAATTGGTATAAGGTTGACTGATGAAATTATCCACAAATAATATATTTGTAATTTTATACAAATAAAAAAAATAAAGCTTATTTTTAAGAAAAAATTTAAAATTTTATATAAAAACTAACGTGAACACAGCTATCTGGGCGAGGATTTAAAAATTAATACCACCTGACAATTGCCAATACGCCAGCGCCATCTATAATATGTTAATAAACAAATTATAGCACGACGTAATTTTTATATAATAGAGATAAACAAATTAGAAATCCTTTAACATTGCATATCAGCGTTATTAATTAGTGATATTGAAACCGCGGGCGTCGTAAATTTCTCAAAACATATTCTCTATCCAGGCTTGGCCCGACGCCAGCCTTCAAAACGATAGCTAGTAACAATTTCAACACATCCTAATCTGTGTTTACAACATGTAAACAAGCACGATTATATTCAGCAAAGTTTACTTGTACTTCTAAAAACTGATACTAAAATATTTTTACACCAAACATCACTATGAACTTTTCAAAATATAATTTTTTGATGAAGCATTAAAAGATTGGTAGAACTTCAAGACTGGTACGATAGAAACAAATTATATATTAAAAAAGCAACATCTTCAAATAACTAAACTGATTCTAAGGCGACAACAAAAGGTACAAGTTAAGAAATAAAACAGTTCAATGGAACGGTATAAATAATTATAATATTGTTTAAACAACGTTATATCTAGATCTGGGCACGAAAGGCACTGGATTCGAATCTGGCGATAGTAGCAGCCTGACATTAACGTTCGCGCGTCGCCAGCGGTTCCACATCACGTAGTGGTCCTTCCACAGCAGGTAAACTGTGACCGAGTAGCCGCATAGCACGATGGCCATGAAGAAATCCATAGCCGTCTCAGTGATACGATGAGAGATGCCTGCAAATAATTTCCAAGGTAGAGAGAATTAGCACATTTGTGTGATGGTAAGTTATGTTGTTTATAATCGTCTGACGCTATTAATATTATAAAAGCTTTAAATCTGTTCTCAAAGCTATGAGCAATGTATCGTGCCTTATGTGTACCCATTGGTACAGCATTTTCATTTTGCTAAGGCTACCTTTAAACTTTAAAAACAGCAATAACCTGCAGTGGATCTACCACTGCCTAAATGACTAACGGTGACGTAACAAAGACCACTACGCATATATAAAAATGCATTGAACTGATCTGTGTTTAAATATTATCATATGCATTTGAGTATCACTTTGGATTCACTACCAAGAGGTAAAAAATAGTAAATCTCAGCGGTACTTTAATTTCAATACTTTTGGAGCCCCTCTATCTGGTTCACTATAATATTTATTAGTTATTACTGTGTAATTATAAGCAAATATTATTACTAGCTGTAAATAGATACTTCAAAAGGATATATTTAATGGAAAAGAATATAACTACATACTGAAACGGACAATGTTAAAAGACATCTTTTTTGGAATATGTTAGCTGAGGGAGAATCTTCGGAAGATATCCAATTTTAAAGGGTGAATTAGAATTACTTAAAGTCCTACCCAATAAAACTCATCAGTGGTCACGCTTAATGCTTTCTAATTGCCTCCATTGTATAGTGGTTTACCGTTTTCCTTGTAAGGATGATCCCCGGTTCGATTCCCGGGTCATATGGATAATAGTCTGCCTCCATAACAGCAACACTGTTATAGCGGCAGAATTACATTATCATACATGTGATTAACCAGAGTATTCTGGAAGAGCACGCTTACCAACTATGACCTCATTGTCACTTAACATGTATCCGTCAAGTGCTAGCCCATTGCCGATAAAAACATTTCAAGAGACTTCTGGACTTTTTAAAAACTGCACAAGTTGCTCAGGAAAAGATACAAATCAGAACAAAATCTCACAAACTCCAAAAATTGTGTAAGAATTAGCAGATACAATTGTTACACTTGCCACAAATACGACAACCTCGTCAATCAACGTCAACATTTTGTGGGCAAAGGGACAAAAAAATTAATAACAAAAAAAAACAAACAAAAATGACAAACCTTCGTCTTTTCTAGCACCTGGATCGAGCTTACCAAATTTGTTGCCCTCAATAACAAAGTACTGAGTGCCAACGATGCATACCGCCAAGAGCCCCGCAGTCACGGTGGAGAGCAACCAAAATATGAGGCAATCGGACTGGAAACAAAATCGAAAACAAAATTCAAGTCAAGTCAATGGAGTATCAAGAATATAGACTTAAAAATATGGTAATTATTAATTTTAACTGTTCAACTGACGTCAAAACATAAATCTTATTCTATAATTACAAATATTGTTCATTAGAATGCCATAATTTTATCAAAGTTCTAGGACGTTTTTTTACGTGAACAATCGATCGATAATTATAATAAATTAATGAAACAAAAATAAATTTTCTAATACTTAATGAATTAATTAATTCTTCGATCCATAAATTCAATAGTTATACCTACCTCTTTTACGTCTAAATTTTGTTTATTGGTTTTATGTTAGTAAGATAATCGATGTAAAAAAGTTCTACTTTTGAATTATAACCATTTTCTGGAACTAGGATATCCCCTATACGAAAAAACTCAACAACGTATAAACTCTTTGCATATATTACTTTAAACAAACGATTATTCAAATTAAACGCAATATTTAATAACATGAATTACTTACAATGTAGTTTCTTTTAAAAACTGTAAACTTTCATTGTATATTTTTAGAAACTGCATAACGAGTAGTACCACTAATTCCGTCTATATCACTTTTAAAAGCAAAAGCAATTTTACAAATGGAAGTATTAGCTAGGATATTGATAAATTGCCTTTAATTCAGGCGTCGCAGGAAATTAATATTGCGGTATTTGGTGTCACGCTTCAAGCTGCCTATGAATTATGTATTTGTGCGAAGGCATTGATTCCGGCTCCAACGGTACATGGGATTTGCCCTACTTAGTTCTCAATTACATTCTGCGATCAAATTTGTAAGAATTTAAAAATTAAGCAATCCATTTATAAGGACCTTGAGCTTTTAATATTAAAATTTCGTTGATCTTTAATTTTTAGATAGACATAATCACCATTTTATAAATGATGAATGTGTGAACAAGGATCGAGCGCTTCTATAGTGTAATATCATTTTTTTATTCAACAAAGCAATAACAGCTTGACCCCATGCAGATCGTCTCATTCCGCCATAAGACTTTACACCATAATTTCACAACTACTACTTCTACAATAGTAAATACAGGTTTTATTACACTACTTCTAGACAACAGAAATAAAGGATATTGTTATACCAATTAATCAATTGTTCTTGCACTTATATATATTCAAAAATTATTTTTTGTCATCGAATAATTCTATTCTAGTGCAACTTACAAAGTATTATTGAAATATTATCATGATTATGGTAAAATATTTTCAAATAATATCAGTTTCAAACTGACTGCAACAGTTTGCCGCATGAAGAAATCACGAGGCATCTCTATCCAAACCCACCTGCAAATGGCTCCTGTTACGGGGGTTCCCAAACCACAAACGTAGAGCTTGTAGGACGGTGTATCTAGGTGTTCGTATTGCTGGGTAGCTGTAAATGGAATATAAACTATAATTTATCTAATTTTATAACAAAATAATTGCAGGTCAGAGTCGAAACTACGTTACAGGTGTCAAATATATATATATATA
>DWQX01001800.1:0-25310 GCA_018245475.1 Pharmacophagus antenor | reverse complement strand
ATACGCAGATTTAAAATATTTTGCAAATTATAACCTGTGTACAAAGTGGTCTCAAACTTTTGGCCGGCAGTGTACGTATCATGACATATAAAGATATAAAGACTGCAGTGTAATGTATATATAATAGTAATGGGAACTCAGGCCAATGCAGCATTTATGTCATTGCGAGGAACAAGATCAGAAGACACGAAGCGTCGATGTACACATAACATGATTCAGCGGCTTTCAGTACATATTAATATAGATATTTAGACATTTTTAAACTCCTCAGAAAAAGGTATGTACAGTAAAAGCACCATATGTTATTAGTAATATTTTTAGCAAGTTCATAAACAATTCAAAATTTTACTAACATTTACTTTTCCAGACATATCATCGGGTACACTATCCACCTCCATCACGCCGCCATACAAAACACCTGTGCCATAGCCTTCTATGATTCTTTCCGATTCAGCATCCAAAACATTTAGAATGGACTCCAGTTCAGACTTTGAAACCCTTTCTGTCCCAATATTAGAGCCCTGTTAGAAAAAAATACTAATTATTAGCATCACTTAATAGTAAATATTACTGATTTCAGTTTGAAGAGTGCTGCATCTTGTAAAATAATAAGACATCCCACAATCTCTACAGATGAAGAGCACAATGTGTCGCTGTGCATTGTATCTCGTGTAGTGTTGCTTTATACATGGAGACGTCTTACCACCAGGTGAAGACGTGCGCTTTTAATGTTATTAATTTCACGACGCGTTAAGTTCTAAAATACACTAGGTCTCATATGTTTACATCAGTAATACGGTAAAGATATTATAGCAGAAAATTGACGATACGAGACCTGAGAGTAGCTAAGCAGATTTGAAAACTCTCCTACCATCCATACTTAACCAAATGTGTAATCGAAGCTGAGACCTCCATGTTACTTAAAAATCGGCTAGTAATTTAATTGCAAATGCAGTTAAATTTTATTAGGGAATCTGCGAAAACAATCCAAACTAACCAGCACTTGGCGCACGTGGGTAAGGTGATCCCGGAATATAGCACGGTGCTGGGTGCGCACATGACGCAGCAGCTGCTCGCCGCGGACGTACGCGCGTGCCGCCACGCAATACATGCATCGACGCGGACGCTCCAGCGTGTGCGTGAGCACGTGTTTCCGCATATAAGTTTCATTGTTGAAACGCTTCGAACACACTTCGCATGTATACGCTAAAACAAAAAAATCCTTAACCTCCCTAGGACGATCCATACACTATGTTAACCGATTTGCTTCTTAAGTGCATGTAAATACACATTTAGCCTGGCCAAGAAACATCCGAGAATATATATACGTCCATTACGCTAACGCATTCAGCATGAAAGTGTATATCCTTGTAAAAAAATAAAAGATTCACCATAGTGATAACAATGAATTTTCCGCTTTTTTATGCGATGCAAAGTTTTTACATAATTTAATTTAATATTAATCTACAAGACTAGGCATATACATTGCGCGAAGTACACATATAATAACGAATATGTTTAAGAGAAAATCTCAACATATAAAATTCAAAAAGTAAAACATCAAGATAAGCCTTCTTCCTGTGTCTTAGTATTATTACTTAAAAGATAGTTCACATAGGAGTCACATTATTTACAAATTATAATTGTAATGTTAAAAATGAACAGGATATCTTTTTACTACCTTCAATGAAAACAATGTTGTAAATTATAAAATAATTATTATCAAATTAAGACATACGTTTATCTTCCAAGTGTTCTTTTATATGTTTCTGAAGAGTAGCTTCATTGGCGAACTCTTTCATTGAATAAGTACAATTATCTATAGGACATATTAGTTTCTTCAATCCCTTATGTTCTCTTTTGTGGATCAACAACCTGTAAATGCACACTCAAATTATTAGTTTTAGTTTAGGCCTATATAACAGAATTAATTTACTGTTAATCTGTAATGCCTAGTTAATGTCATTAATTAAAAAAAAACTATTTTAACACAGCTGAGCTTATTTAATTTCCTTAATTACCAGTCATAACAATAATGAATCATTAGAATATTTAAATATGTTTTAAAATTTACCCAGCTTTATTGGCAAAAGTGAGGCCGCAGTTGATACATTGGAAGCCATTGTGTCGTTCCATGTGTCTCTGCAGCTGTATACGCTGGATATAGGAACGGCCACATTGGTGGCATTTATGCGGCTTTTCCTCCACATGAGTCAAAATGTGCCGACGCAAAACCTCTAGAGTGAATGTTGCATAACCACACTAAAAATAATCAACGCCTATTAAAGACGCCATTAAAGACATAAACTTATGCTTTTATTGTATGTTCAAATAAAAAAAAATAATTTGATTAAGTTCATATCATTAGATTTTGTTTTCTTCCATCATGTAGCACTCAAAATATTTAATTATTGTTAATTTATTACAAAAATTACATTATCATTAAATCATATACTATTGTAGTCATAAAACAATTCCATTTGTGTAATTCAAGTAATGTTTTCTTGTAAATTAGCTTTAGCGTTTTGATTAATTCAGTTGAGACTTTTCATTATAAGTGTGAGGTGTAAATGTTACCTTTTAAGAAATATTACCTTATTTTTATTATTTCATGTCTTTCTCCAGTGTAGAAAAAATTAAGATGAAATTTTAACTACAAATTAATTGTCTTAAAAAGTAATAAAAACTTATAATGATAAAGAAGTTTTTAACAATAATTTTCACTTACCCATTGAACTTTTCCACTGACAGCATTAATAAAAATAATTGAATATGTAAAAGGGTTTTTATCCTTCACAAAAAAAAGTTATATATTTTTATCTTTCCTACTACTTAATTTTATTTTAATCATGCAAAACTTTAATCTACTATATATAAATAGAATATCTCATTAATAAATATTTTTTGTAATAATTGATAATTGATTTTATAGCTAGATTGTATTCTTAATTAAGGGTTGTCAAAATTTGAAATGCTTACTTAAAAGGTATAATACTTTACCACATCACAACGGTATTTTTTCTGACCATGTATTTCTAAATGCTTAGCAATTGCTGCTCTTGAACTAGTTGTTTTCCCACAGTGGTCACATTCAAAGTGAAGAGGTTTTTCTGTTACAAATAATTGAAGTAGTTTAAGCAAAATTTACTTATGAATGAATAAATTGACAAAATATTTAATTTAATGTCAGAAAGGAATATAATACCTGTATGCATTCTAAATTGATGAGTAATAAGTTTAGAGAAATTTTTAGTATGGTAAGAGCACTGTTTACATTTGAAATGGTCAGAAGCAATATGCTGCAATCGTAAATGGACCATTAGGTTGTCTTTCCTCGTAAAAGAGGTATGGCAGATCTAGACAAAAGTAAGATTTATGTAAACAAAATTAAACAATTATTTAGACATACTGATAATATTATTCACAACATACTTCACATGTGTATAGAGAAATTTTACCACCACATCCCCTCTGGGTCATATGTCTTATAACATGAGTATGTCTTGTAAATTCTTTTTTGCAGTGTGGGCACACAAACATGTCACGTTCGTGATAGTTATCAATATGTTTCATTAATGTCTCTTTATCTGGGCAGGTTACAGAGCAAAGTTCACAGGAGATGCTGCCTGGTGTCTTGGAATGTTCATTTTCTAAATGCATATGATAACTTTGTTCAAATCTAAACTTCTTGTTACATTGCTTACAACTATAAGCAGCCTTAAAAAATATTTGTATTTCAGTATTAATTGATAATCTTAAAAAAAAAACAGTATTAAGAAGGTATTTCATCATTTAAAGTCTAGAAAGTTTAATTGTTGTAGCTATTCTATATTGCAAAAAACAAATGTGAATGTGTTTTCAGATTACCATAATTAAAATTAGGTTATAGATTGAAATCCTACTTTAATTGCATTGAAATACGCAAATAGGTGATATATTACAAAATTTGCTTTGACCGTCATTTATAAATTAATCTTAAAACCCATTAAATAGCTTAAACAATTCTGGATTAAAACAACTACAATGGCCTTTTAGCTTTAAATAGTCAATTATACCTTAACAACATCTGAATGCAGTAACAATTTTCTTTTACATGTTGTGCTGTGTTCGTATAAACTTTTTTTTGAATAAAATTTTTTATTACATAGTCCACACACGACATTTTTTATCTTCTCTTGTTTCCTATCAAGAGTTTTTTTGTTTTTCGAGCCGCGAGGCCTTCCAACCTTTTTACGTTTAGGTGGCATTCCAGATTCTAAAAAATAAAGGAAATATATAACACTCCTTAGATGTTATTATCAAGTTAACTCACATAAAATTTGATATTACTTTCACTCAGGCGCTTGTTGCAATACAATAGCAATATGGCTGCTTTGAATAGGTATGTTATTGATACAGGTATTTTCAACAAATCAAAAAGTCAATTAAAACTTTATTTGTTTTACAATTTATACTCTTAAAACAATCACCATAGAATTTCAAATTGCTAAGAATAATAACAGGTTCCATCATTTAAGCTGTCAAAGAACACGACTGACACTATGCCACGTAGCAAAACGATACAAATGAAGGCCGTCTCTGTTTGACTCTAAAACTACAAATTATTAAAATTTCAAAATTTGAAATCTGGCACTGAAATATTTAGAAAAACTTATTTCACTTATAAAAATAAGTATTCCTTAATGATTAATAAAATATCAAATAAAGAATTTCAATGAGATTTATTTTTATATCGTCGATTCAAAGATTAAACTCAGTAAAGTCACATTTTGATCGAAAACGATATTAAACTTTTTTATTACATAGTAATAAAAATTATGTTACATTATATGCAATTATAATATATAGCATTAATTTTATGTTGAATATAGATAACAAAAATAAACTTAAGATGTTCATTGATCAGTTTCTTTAACAATAGTATAATTAGTTATCATTAGGATTTACTTTTTAATTCAGAATTATTAATCGTCAAGTGGCTAAAAGTTTTTGTTTATATTGCTGATAGTACAAATATATTATAATTGGTAACCATAGTGACGATTGAATACAACAAATTGTCATTATTTCGAATGACAATGAAATTTGTAGAAACTCTCTTTAAAAGATTCAATATGTTTACATAAGATTGAGGTTCCGGGTTTATTTTTAAATAGTTCAATAAAATCATTATTATCTTTTGTAAAAAAGTTTACAAATAATGTACTATGGAAGAAGAATTAAATGGAAGTATAACGAAGACACAGTTATTGTTAGGCAAATTTGTGAAAAGACCATCACTCACTGATAAATTGTTAAAAAAGCCGCCGTTTAGGTTTTTACATGATATAATTACTACGGTATGTGTAGAAAACTTTATTTGTAGTCTATAGTAACTGAATGTTATTATTTTTTTTTTTAATAAATCGCATCTTAAACAATTTGCCTCGATGTAGAAACTCCAAGGATAAAGTTTATCTTATAATCAGCTATTAAATGCTCCAATATTTTGTGACAAACATAATATCAAATATTGTTCAATAAGAAAAACTCAAAATCTGCTTTATAACTATAGGTTTTAAAGACCACTGGGTTTTTTGAAGGCCTTTTTGATCAAGAAGAATTAATATCTGATAATGTAAAGGACAGAGAAAGTAAAATATTATTTTTGAGCAAAGTCATAACAGTTTTAGGTAAGTAAAATGCAATTTAATCATATAAAACAGTTACTGGGTAAGTGTGTCATTAAAATGCTTACACATCCACGCTGCACACATGTTGACCATCATAGTAATTATGGCTTTTAATGATACTTTTTTATAATAGTCTATTATCTACTAAAAAGTTAAGAAGACATTTTATGATTTCCATGTTGTCAGGAAAAATTAATACAACAAACCACTCAGAGGAAGTTAAAAATGAAATAGTTATTTTGCTTGTTAATATATTCTCAATTTTCTTTGTATATTTGTAATTTATTAGTATAATCAATTTTAACTACCACATAGAATAAATATTGAATACTAGTTAAATAAAATAAAATCATTAATTTTTATAGCATATAAATTTTAATTAACTTTTTCATGTTTTCTCGAAAACCATAGATAAAAATATTGTAAACATAATACAAATATAATAAAAAGTTAACAATTTACCAAACTTAATAAGACTCTTTTATGGCAGAAGTCACAGCAGGGAAAACATTATATGTTAAACCATCAAAAATTGTTGCCGGTCAAGAACCAGCAAAAACAAATGAATTACTGCAATGTCTCGGAGAAGTTTTAGGAAAAAAACTGTCATCTGCAGATGCTGTAAGGAAATATAAAGAAAATGCAAATACTTCTAAAGTTACAAATAAAAAACATGATGTTAAAAAGGGGTTTCCAAAAGACCAAAGTGTTGTAACAAATGAGAAAGATAAAAAAACCATCCCTAAATTACGTCTAAAAGAAAAAACTTCTATTAAGGCAGATTCCCCACCAAAAACATCAAGTAACACTAGTGTAAAAAAAAGGTTGGTTAAACATTTACAAAATCTAGAAATCTCATCATTAAATCCTAATCCTAAAAATGATAATATCCCTGATTTTAATCAAATAAAAAAACCTGAAAAAATACTAAATAATTCTGAAACAAATGAAAGGAAGCAAAGTGTTGGACATGATATAAGTGAGGATAAATCAGAACAACCACTGCGATATAACAAAGAAGAAGAAACAAATGTTGATAAGAATGAGTCAGTGGATAAAAATCATAGCTCTGAGTTAAAAAGCGGATTAGAAAAAGTAAATGAATTAGATAAAGGAGGTGTTGATAATGAAACAAACTATGAGAATATTATAATCAAAGAAGAACAATATAAAAAAAACATTGTAGAATCTTCAAAAATTGACAATAGAGAAAGTGAAGAATTAAGAAATGCAATTAACACTGACATAGTGTCATCTGAATCAGATAATGTTAAGACTATTGAAAAGAGGCCAGTAAGTGTAAGGCCACCGTCATCTAGACCAGGAGCACCAAGAGTGAAGGAAAGACATGATACTACATCAGTTGGATCTGAAACTCCTATTATGCACAAAGTTAATATTATAGTGGAAAATGTAGTACCTGAAGAAGTAGGTAGATGCTAAAATTTTGTACTTTTAACTAAATGTAACAATAATAATTTACCTTTATTTATTATTGATCTTTCAGGATGAATATGGAAGTATAATAATTGTAGATAAACAAACTAGTTCAGGACTACAAAATGAAGAACAGATACAATTATCTTCAAATGAGCACAGTCATTTAGTACAACAAATATTAGATTCCCAAAAAGAATTTTCTTATATATCTGGCAAAACGGAAATTGTGAGCTCTTTGCTTTCTAAATATTTTTATATTGCCATGTTACATTACCTAATATAGAATTAACTGAAAATGTTACATTGATTCATTATTTCAGTAGCCTTTCCATGGCCAAGTACTTTTTTATTGCAATATTCCTTATTTTCATTTGAAGTTTTTTTATTAATATGCATTGTGCAGGAATGGCAATTTGGAGCACAAAAGGCTAGGGACACAGTAAACCAAGAAATAGAACAAATGCGATTTAATGTTCAAGCTCTTTCCCGCATAAGCAATCCTTTAGGAAAACTAATTGATCATATACAAGAAGATGTCGAAGTAATGCGCCAAGAACTTCAAGAATGGACTAGAAAATATGAACATACATCTAAAGAATTATCAAGGCAAAAAGTGTAAGTACAATTAATGCAAAAAGTGTAACAGTAAAATTATGTAATTAATTAAAACATAAAGTGAATAATAAAAACAGAAGTAATTTCTGTAAGAATTCTCTGCTCTGTTATATAGTATCTATTACATTTACCTGGCAATAGTTCACTCGCCGATATTGTTGACTATGTTTTTATCTCTATACATCTAAAAATAGGTCTATATATGTCTATTTATCAGAAGCATTCTGCACTATCTGATAAAAAATATAAAAAAGTGGAAAGTTTGTGTATATCTTTTGTGCACAAATTTGTACACATTTCTATTTTGATGGTGATGGTGATAGGGTTGAACAGTGTGGGTGAAATACTTTAGCAAGATCTCACCACAATATGTTAGTGATGGCCCAAAGTAACTAACACCAAAACTAATCACAAATATAACTGAATCTATACCAATGTGTTTTAGACATGCTTATCTGGTCATTAAAACATATTACTTTGATTCTCTAGGTATTGAACATACCATCTTAATTGAAAGTCTTGGTAGCACTTCAAATATTATTTAGTTATGCATCACATGTTAAAATAATAATTTTATTTGCAGCCTCAATTTGGAATCTTTACATCCACTTCAAGCAAAAATAAAACAAGTAGATGCTGACATTGTAGAAAAAAGAGATAAAATCAATGATCTACGGATTGTAGTGTATAAGAATTATTATAGAATTGAGAAATTGCTTTCAAGTGGGAATGTGCAATAAATAATAAACAATTTTTTTCCTTTTTTAAAAATAATTATAATACATGTATATTTAAAAATGATATAATAGTTTCATTCACTCATGAATATTTCATACTTTATATTTATTTGCTGACAGACTTTCAAGCTTTTACGCTTTTTATTGATAATTTCATATTTGTATCAACCTAAACTTTGACCAACTATTGCTGATGTCACAAAATATCTCCAGCTTCTATTAAATATAATATTATAGTAGGAATTTTATATATAATAGTAAAATATAAATAAAATTAACATCATATGAAAAACCTGAACTTTAATAGATGTGTTCATTTGCAAGATTTGCAGAAGACTCCTGTCATTATGCAGGATCCAGAATTTGGAATCACAGATAGATAAGGCACAAAATGAAACCAATAAAATGAGAGCAAATAATGTACAACTCTTTGTAGTTTAATATAACTAAGAAACTAATTTGCTCGATCTGCAGTGTATCCATATAGAACATTAAACCTGTTTAAGCTGCTTTTTGCAAAAAGCTCTCTTGCAAAGGGTAAAAAAAAATTCACATGATTAGGAAAAACTATAAGAAGGAAAAGATTAGAAATGTAATTAATGATTAATAATTTTTTCATAGTTATTATTACCAAATTGTCCTCTTTTTAACTTGAATTTATGAAAACTTTTTTAAAAGGTTTTGAACAGAAGATCAAGCTATACAGTTACTCTCATGGAAGCCTATTTTATATTGTAATAATGTTTAACAGAAGCTTAATTATCTATAATAATATAACAGTTACAAAATATTTCTATTTTGTTAGTATTGTTTGTTGTGCATGGTTTATCTCAAACAAATTGTATATCACATTTCATTTAACTTTTTTAAAAACATAAAATAATATAGTGTAAATTCTCTATTACTTTTAAAATCAAAACAACAGAAATTAAGATGGTGTTTTAAGCTGTTAATATTCCGTGATTCATATCCATTACTAATCTTTTTCTTTTATTTTATATGACAAAATATTTAATAACAATTTTTGTATCAAATGCATGAGTTAGTAATTTTGACATTTTTACAATATTTGAATGACAGGTATAGTTTATTTGTAAGAGAACAAAATTAAGACCTAATTTTGACAAACCACCACTATTTATTTTGGTTCAAAAGTATACAATAATGTAGTTAAAAGTAACTTCTTCAATGTCCCTTCAGCATATTAGCAGCTTGTTCTATACGCATCACCAATCTGTGTTGATTTTCAAGCCGATCCAAACAATTATTGCATATAGTTTTAGGCAATGGATCGGATGGGGAAACCTAAAATTAATTAGATTTAAGGTTAAATAGTACTAAACATATGTTAATTATATTTTAATAAAATTTAAACTTACATTTATTGAAAGATACCGATTGATTTTTTCAGATATACTTAATCGAATGCCTTCTTGTCCATAGATATGTAAAACAACTCTGTGCATTTCAGAGCATAAACGACAAATAAATCCTGTTAAAACTGCTCTATCTAAACTACCCATTTCAACACAAATTTATACTATAGAAATGGACTATAAATTAATAAAATTTAAAGACAAATTAGTATTTGCGTTCTAAATGTCAAAAAATGAAAGCGGATCAAAACAGTAAGATTTTGTTTTATACACACTACGATCAATCAGATTCTTTTCTATAGACATCTGTATTGCACAGATTAAAAATGTTCGTCGCAATTTTTTTTGGATTATGAAACTGAATCGATAAATTAAACTATTCAAGTCAAAATAAAAAAAATTATAATGCTTATATTTAGATATAAATTGTGACTTGTAAAATCGTATTTGTCGAGTTTAATTGAATGTAATTAGCATCATAATTAAATCAAAATATTTGAAATTTGATAAATCGAGTGGTTTAAGGTGTAGTAAAATGAAAATTTGTCTTAGTATAATCAGACAAATCAGGCTAAGGAAATAATGTATGGTTATTTGCTATAATTCTATAGTTTAAATATAACAACAAATTTGAAAAATCTAGTTCCTTAGTTAAGACATTGTCTGTTAAAAAACCGAATTTTTTTAAGTGCTATGTATTATAGCCATTGATCATCATTACGCAAAGGTATTTTTATGAATAGAGGATTTACTGATACCATTGCCACTGAAGCAAGGTTTTTAAAAAAAGAAAAAAGTTGAATTAAAAATTATTTAATTCATCCAATAGTAATTTACATTTATCTCGGAGAATCTTCACAGCTTCAGTAAATATGACATTAGGTGTCATTGCACCTACAGACTCCACATTAACTGTAAATAATAATAATAACTTACATTTTAGCAAGGGGTTCAAAAAGATCTATTCACAGGTAGAACTAATAGTACCTGTAACATATATATAAAAGTCTCAACAATTTAAAAGCTTCTACTTGGTCTTAATATTTTTATATTTATTATTGGTTGAAAAGAATGTTTGGTAAAACAGAAGCATATATCAGTTATTCTGATTACTACTACATATATTTCTATCAATATTATCTTAATTAGTTCTTCCACTGGAAATAGAGGTATTTCTTCTGTTCACCTTATCAGAATACACAAATTAATTTAGATATCTTGGTCGTGAAAAGTTATATGTGGTTGTATATACATAGAACTATGCTTGAAATGAGAACTTTTTATGTGTTAATAAAACCAGCTTATACCCAAATGAATAGATTATATAGAATTGCAATTTTGGATGAGCCATTCCAGCACCTTTAATGTTTTTTTTTTAAAATTACCACTGTACTATAGATACCAGAACAATACATTTTTTATATTTGTCTGTTTGTTATATTTATGGTACCATATTCATCAAAAAGTATTGGATGAATTTTGTATAAATTGGTATAATAATAACAACATATAATTTATTGATCAGTGTTACTATGCAAATGTCCATGACTTAATGAAAGAAAAAAATGCTTTAAATAAAAATAACTGAACAATCTGGTTAATATATAACACATTATGCACAATGCTCTGCACATTGAACACATACTCAAGACTGGGACATTTTTAAACACTTCAAAAGCATTGTTAAAGATTTGTTACTGAAGAAAATTAAATAGTGAGTACATATATTTCTTTTCTGGTGTTACACTCAAGTAAATTATTCTTGGGTTGCCAATTGCCAAAGAAAAAAAAACAAACATGAAACATCTTTCGATTCACTAGAAATGAGATACCTCATTACCGATATTTAATGTATGATGATACTTTTTATGAGAAAAATAGCTATCCTTCAGGTTATTTATTATATTTTAGTTATTAGATTTAAAATATTGGATGGAAATTTAGTTAAGAATTAGAAAAGTAGTAGGAATTATATAAAGTACATACATATAAAATGATCTCGTACTCTGCTTAATATGACTGCATCTTTAATGTCATCATATCTGTACACATTCCGACTGCATGTGTCATAACGAGCGTCTTTAACATAAGCTACTCCATCAGAATCAATTCCTATAACGCCAGGCGAAAAACAACTCTGAAGTATTGTCGCTTGACCACCTCGCACTTCTCGCGTCAATGTTACTTCTGGTAGCAAGCGATACGAAGCTGTGGCTGATGACAAAAAATATTTATTTGTCTCCAGATTATAATATTAACACATGAGGATGGGGCTCTACGCATTCAACACAGACCACACATTTTCTAATGCGCTAAAAACATGCTTAGCATGTAACAGGAAGCAGATTACTAAATTGCATTTAGTATTTTTAAATAATACTATATATCTGTTTATTATATAAGATTTTTTTTCACTTTAACACGTTAAGGACCGCTCACGAGATTTTTCGTATGTCGTTTCCCGTCTGCTATGGACAGATCACGATTTTAAAATTCTTACAAGATTAAATTTTTCACTTTAAATAATTATTATAATTTGTAAAAGACATTTTTTCGATCTACAAGTTGCACTAAACTTGCGTCGTAGGGGCTAATTCATAAAATCAATTTTTGTTATCAATTATCAGTAACAGATTCAGTTGTTTCTCTGTTTTGTAACAGTAATATTTGCCGCACGTTGCTTAGTTGCCGACTAAATAAAAAAAACATTAAAACGATATATATTGTGATCCATCCATAATGTGTTAATATATTTAAATTCGAAATTGTAATACAGCAACCTGTTTAATAATGATAGAATATTTGAGTTTATTGTTATTACTAAGAAAGAATAATCATGTCTTAACTGTAAGCTATATTAATGTTTTCATTACTAATGAAAGATTCACAAATGCAGAGGTATAAATTTGAATTATAAAAGAACTTGTATTCCAAAGTCTATGGTAGCGGTTCAGATTTTGGAAACTACCACTATTTTGAAAAGAAGAAGACTACATATTTTTTATTACATCATTTTAGTATAAAAATTTATTGATTAAGGGAATTAAGATGAATAAATTAGTATTTCACTTTTTTCCATCATGCCAAAATTCCTAGACAAGTGTTATCTTTACCAAATATCTAAAATATTTAACAAAAATATTGAAAATGACAGTAGTATTATTTACAATAGTTTTATTTACCAACAGGAGAAAACTTTGCATGATCCTTTCCAATCCCTTTAACTGCAACTAGCTGAAGGTCTAATTCATGGCCAGGTCTCATTTTAGATATTAAAATATCACCATGTACTGGTCCTACATCTACCTCCTTATGTACAGATGCTTGGTTGCCAATTGGGTGCCATCTTATTTGTGATGAATAAACTGAAATTTGTTATAAACATTTTAAATTCCTTTTGTTGTTGAATGTTAAAGCATATAGAATGGATAGCCAATGCTTTCCAAATAACATAGAGTGTTCAATACACTTATAATTTGTTCATTGTACGCAATTAACTAGTTTTTACAGGCAATAAAAAATAAATAATGCTTGAATTATATTATAGTGACTAGTTAAAATACAGACCAATATTTTGTACAAAATGTTGAATAAAAAATGCTTTGTAAATTCATTAATCAAGGTATAGTAGAAATAAAACAAACCACTATGATTATCATATAAATCTTCTGTTCTGTATGAATCTTTTGGATGAGACTTATTTATTGTACATTTGACCTTAAGAGAAAACTCTAAAGTATCAAATTCTGTACCATCAGTTGCATCTAAAAGATAACAAAATTACTTATTATTTTATTACTACTCTGAACATCTGAAATAACTAGGAGAATTATAAAATGTAAAGAGAGTGTATTAATGAAAGGTTATTTAAAATGTTGTTTACCTTCAGGTCTATATTCAAATAACCTAGGATCAGCTTTCAGGGGAATTAGCCCGAGTCTATGTGCTAATACTTCATCTTGTATAATCGACGTATTATTTCTTATCATAACTTTTTCAATCGCCATACTGGGAACTTCACTTAACATTAACCGTCGGAAAGCATTTGCAAATGCTGGTTGTATACCAATCAAATCAAATTCCATCTCAAAATTATCTAGTCTTACAACAACAATGCGGAAATGTTTAACAAATTTTTTAAAACTCCATTTTTCATCCGCCATTCCATAGTCGTTAGCAGCATTCTTTAATGAAAGGTATTATTTACTTATGAATAATAACATACAAATAAACAGGGAAAACCTAATTTTAAATAAAACTGATGGGGCAGAAATCAAGAAAATACCTTTAATCGAAATTCGTCCAAAAAAACTCTTGGTTTCTCTTCAAGTTTCGGCATCTTTGTAAATTATTAAATAAGACCGCTTAATAAGAAACCGAATTTTCAAGTTTTTGTTAAGATTTATCATTGAAAAGATAATTTAAATATTATTCAATAATTTTCGTCCATATAATTCATCAAAGCACATGTTAAAAATGCCAAGTTTGTACGAAAATAAATTTATTCACTTATGACAACTAGGGATGAGTTGTATTTCTGCGACCAGGTTTTTCAGCCAGGTAGTTTTTTGCACACAAAAAATAATAAATTTTATATACAAAGAAATTAATTGAATTATCTGTACATTGTTTTGACATCAATACAACAAATTTTAAAATATTTCGTTGTCTGTCATTTTACTTCTGATAATCTTCGAAATAACGCAATTGGTTTTGACGATACTTGCATTCGCAACTAAAGCTGTAAGAATTAAAATAAGATAAAAAAAAATTTATAGATTATTTTGTTATTAATTAAGTTAAAATTTTAAAACAGTATCTGATTAAGATTAAATGATTTTACTGGACAGAGTTTGAGCTTATAACAATACATATCCTTTGGTACCAATGAATATAGCATACTGGCAGAACAAAGTCTGCTGAGTGCAGCTAGTGTATATTTAAAAAATAAATTTGCAGCATGTATGAAATGATCAATGAGAGCGGCTCTTTCGGTTAAGTTTAATTGTATTCTCTTCATTGACATTATTTCATAAAAACACCGCAACTATAAACAATTGCTAATATTTGTTTAATTACTAAAATAATAAAATTGAGACAAGTAATGGAGCAAAGTGAAGTCCAATTTAAAAAAAAGATTTTCAGAAAAAGAACCATTTTTTCAAAAAAAGTCATTTTCTCCGATGAAGCGCATTTTCATATGAATGGCTTCGTGAATACACAAATTTTTCGAATTTGAGACTCAGAAAATCCTCATGCAATCCATGAGAAACAAATGCACCCACAACTAGTGACTGTCTGGTGCGGATTTTGGTCTGGCGGTGTGATTGAACCTTACATTTTTGAAAATGAGGCCGAAATGGCAGTGACTGTGAAAGGCATTCGTTATAGGAATATGATAACGGACTTCTTGTGGCCTCAATTGGACGGCATGAATCTGGACAACATGTGATTTCAGCATGACCGTGCAACCTGCCACACCGCGCATGAAACAATCAACTTATTGCAGCAACAATTTCCAGAACACATTATCTCACGAAATTCTAATGTCAACTGGCCACCAAGATCGTGAGATTTTTTTCTATGGGGTTTTATGAAATCTCGTGTTTATGCGAATAAACCCGAAACAGTTCCTGAGCTCAAATCGAAAATCCAACTCATCATCGGTGAGATACAACCACATCTCTCATGCAAAAGTCATGGAAAATAGTAATGGCATGTCATCGGAGCTGTGGAGGTCATTTGCCGGATATTTTACTCCCTACTTAATCGACACATGTCATCTTGCAATAAAGAAATCACAACTCTATCATAAAATACTTTTTATTTTAAAACGAAAAAGTGCACTCTCACTGAGACACCCTTTATTTCAATATGTAATGTAATAAGTATTTTTACATTAAATAATTTATTAAATTTTTTTATCAGTTATTGGCTAAAACATGGCCTCAATTTAACTAGATGTTAAATGACAATAAGGCGATAGATGGTTAAGCGCGATTGTCCAGATTAACCTGGCTCTCACATGCAACACGGAAAATAGCCATTCTGTTATGGTGGCAGATTGACATTAACGGTGGTTGCTAGAGAAATGGATTCGAAAAATTCTATCAGCATCTAGACTCTATTACTCCGGCAGTCCGGAAATCGAAACTGGGACCACTGCGTTACGAGGCAAGCGGGTACACCACTGCGCCTCGGAGGCAGTCGACATGCATCTATAACGCTCAATTTTATACAGGAGTAAGAGAGAAGTTTACAAGGATAGCGAAAAAAGCGACCACGTGACTAGGAAGTATTTCCAAAAAATATTTGCAACACGCGAGCCGTTCAGAATATCAGACTTTGAGCTTACGTTCAGTAACTCCATGCAATAAGTGTGAACTTCCTATGTCATGTATGTTTACAGTTTTAAAAAACTTGAAATCTTATACCTCGAAAATTGTGTTTCAGAAATTTAAATTTTGTTTTTAACCTAAAGAATATAATAGTACTAGTGAAAATGGAAAATGGAAGTAAAAATCTTTAGAGGTGTTTTTCTAGTGTATGTTTGATTAGATGCTTTATTGCTTGCAGTTAAGATTTAATTTTCCAGTTTTACAAAAGTAGAAATACTTTGATACCTGGTATTTGAAAAGATTTACCAGGGAGCCCTAGTATCGAATTTTACAAGAACGTCTCACACCTAATGACATACATGTTTTGCAAGTGGTATTCATATGTAACCAGATAGATATCAAATAACTTTACTTAAAAATATACTTTGGATCATGTAATAAAAAAACTTTTTTACCTCATTATTTAATACCATTTAAATTTCCAAACACATTAAAAAATAAAACAAAAAACTACATATAATAGTAACATTTTCAATAAGTTACTATACTCTTTTCTTTTGTACGGTAGTTGCAGACCATTTTAGGAAAATGGATTGGATAGTTTTATTTCTCAGACAGGATTTATAGGATTTTTTTATATATTTAATTTTAAACGTAACTGTTACAGGTGAACGATAGTTAGAGACGGGGCCCGCGCCCATCTCAGACGATAACATAGCTTGCCTCACCAACGAGTCATCTCAGACAGCCAGTTTTACTAGCTTTAGTTTAATGAAATAGCTCAGGAATCACCGGATTCGAGAACCTTGTGACCGATAAAGTTGTAATATTCATCAAAAAGACTAACAGCGAAAATATTATTCGAATATAGCTTGTATATTCTGAATTGATAGGGAGCTTTGTTAATATAAATAAGTAGACGCATTTACTTCAATCAGTTTTTATTTGCCACCAAGGTGTAATCCCTCGGACCCATAATAAGAGGTTTAACAGGTATGTTGCCTCTTACTGCTTCTATCAAAACTATATATTCCACTTGAATTGACGATAAAGCTAAAATTATTTTATTGATTGCCAGCTTACTTCTCTGTCACCGTTTGTATATACGTAGAAAGTAATATGTATATACGTAGTAGGTATATTGTGATGACGTATACTCGCTAATGCCTAATCAGCATTAGCGAATCCGGCGAACTTTTTATCACATTTTTAATAAATAAATCGACATCTTTGTAACCTTTAAGCATCTCAGGATGCGTTTTGCCGCCCTAAAATTGTTTCGAAATAACAGTTATTATATTGACTGATGTACCTGACCGCTACCATGATATCATGACGTATAGCAATTGCCTAGTACAGGAGTCGGCAATCTTTTGTGACAGTAGGTAAAAAATTCCAATTTTCAAAATCTCAAATTTTTTAAAGAGACAATATTTTTCTTGCTAACAATAAATAGTACTTGCATTAATAGTGTTGTACAAAAAAAAAACTAATATATTGGTTTGTTCGGAAAGTAATTTGGTTTTTTCCCGACAAAGGATTTAATTGTATTTTTTTGCACCCAACTTCCCACTTAAGCAGTATAATTATTGTATGCTTTAAGAGCTCATAAAGCAAGACTGGTGTGTGAAAAATTCTAATTAATTCTACGCAGTAGTTTTTGGTTGTTGCCCTTTTATATATGGAGAGCGATAAGCAGCATTTTCGACATATCTTACTGTTTTACTACAGAAAGGGCAAAAATTCTGTTCAAGCAAGAACGAAATTGATCGATGTGTTTGTAGAAAATGTGTTGACAGTATGCCAGTGCCAGAACTGGTTCGCTAAATTTCGAAACTGCAATTTTGATGTCGAAGATGCACCACGTTCGGAAAGGGCGGTTGAAGCTGATAAAGACGCAATAAAGGCATTAGTTGATGCGAACCGGCCAATAACAACACGTGAGATCGGATTGAGGTAAAATTGATCAAAATCAACAGTTTATGACCGCTTGAAAGGCCTGGGATTATTCTTAAAGATCTATGTATGGGTTCTCCATGTTCTCACAGAGAGAAATCTGTGTCGCCGCATTGACGTCTGCGATTCGCTTCTCAAACGTCACGAGAATGATCCGTTTTTGATGCGCATCATCACTGGGGACGAAAAATGATTTGTATACAACAACGACAAACGCAAGAAGTCATGGAGCAAAAAAGGCGAACCGGCTCAAACCATTTCCAAAGCTGATATTCACCAAAAAAAGGTGAAGCTGTTTGTTTGGTGGGATTTTAAAGGAATCGTTTTTTTGAGCTTTTATCGGATAACACAAGGTTAATTCGGAAGTCTATTATCATCAGATGGACAAACTGAATAATGCATTCCAACAGAAAAGGCCAGAACTAATCAACAGGAAAGGCGTAGTTTTTCACCAAGACAACGCGAGACCTTTATACAAGTTTGGTCATTCGCCAAAAGCTTTTACATCTTGAGTGGGATACAATACCTTTACCCACCATATTCTCCACACCTGACAACATCGGATTATTATGTTTCGGTCACTCCAAAGTATTTTAGGCCGTAAAATCTTCATCTCAAATGAGGAGGTCAAAAACCACTTCGATCAGTTTTTTACAAGCAAAGAAAAAAAAATTTACGAACGTGGAATTATGCTTCTACCAGAAAGGTGGCAAAAGGTGTTAAAGCAAAACGGCCAATATATAATTTAATAAAATATTTTTTTATTATACTAAAACTTCTTTAATTTCCACAAAAAACCAGAAATTACTTTCCGAACTACCCAATATTTATTCATAAGAAAAATATCTATTTATTCATCATTAACTAGTGTTTTTAAATGTATTTTTTTTTTAATAAATGATATTTGAGTATTGCATTGCACTAATGTGCGGCAGCTTCATTAGAGTCCTAATCAAGTTTTGAAATGGGATTTCTCTTTTGCAAGGTTTTGATTTATTCAAATTAATTCCATTCTCTAAATGTGTCAAAATGTGTTTTCAACAATTAAAAAGATATTTATCTTATTATTTATAACATTGTCTACCTCATTGTTTTCAGACGTATACTGCTTAAATTAATTTGCCGATACTGATATCCTTTTTTTTCTATGTCTCCATTTAGAAATGCTTTGCAAATATCTATTTGATCGGTTTTTATTGCTTCTTGTAAAACCATCTACAATTCTACATTAAAAATCTTTAAGAGTTTAGTTTTGATACTGGCCTTGATAGTCCGAGTCTGGCTTTTGTGAAAATCCTTTTGTGACAAGTCTAACCTTTTCTTTTATATAAACATTACATATGGGCAACGGACCCCCCTGATTCCGTCACCCAGAGGCCATGGGAGCCGAGAGAACGAGCACCCGAAAGCACAGGTCCTCCAAGCTCCCTGTGGCGGATCTGATCTTAGGCTCCGCCGCCAACCGTAATTCGGCCGCGGAAGGTAAGGGTTACTCCTTCTCCCCCGCAGTCCCACCGCCACCGCATCTGCGGTGCGACACCGCTTAGTTGCGCAGGATAGGCATAGCGGCAACCTTACACTGACACTCCTCGCCCTCCGCGACTCCACCACGGCCGCAAGGGCAGCAAAATGCACGTTGCCCCCGCAGCCTCTCGGCACACATCTGTGGCATGCTCCCCAAGCCCGGCCGTTGTGGCCTCCTCGGGCCAGCCCTACATCTCGGGCCGGCCGGGTCGGTTCCTCTTCGTTTCACCGTGGGTGACCAGGCCACGGTTACTAAGCTCCTCCGCCACGACAAGGCGGGAACTCGTTGGGGGGAGGTTTAAAAGTATGTCAGATTGTTTGAATTTAATTATATTTCAGGTTTAGAGTAAGGGAATGTATAAGAATGTAATGGATATTTTATAAATTTTTACAGCAACAAAAATAATTTTTTGGCGGGAACAAAAACCACCTATGTAATGAGACATTTGCTGTATTTCTATTATATTTCTACTAAATGGCATCTTCGCGATAGACGATGTTTTATTTTTTAATGTTTTGTAAGTTCTGAACATATGCTGTTCAAATCGTTCATCATCATCATATTCTAATGTATTAAAATTCAATTCATCATGATTTTTAGTCCATATTAGCGGATTAATATTTATTATTTTAATTTTGATCTGTCTAGATATTTCACTATTGTTAACATAATTAATATCTTCATTTTCTATAATTTGATCATTATTTACATCACGACATTCATTATCTTCTACTATCGCGTCATTACTTATTTTCTTATTATTATCAAATTCATGTTCTAATTTTCTTTGTTGTGTTCATTAAAATTTAATTCACTAGCTTAATTTTATTTATTTGTAATGAAGGTGTTACTTTAAATATATTTGTATTAACGTTCTGGTCATTTCCAATATTACGTGCTCGAGCAATGTAAATTTCATTTATAAATTTGACATCTTTTATGGTGAATAATTTCTTATCCATATGCGGATTTTTCTGTATATCCATGAATAATTTCAACAATTGATCTTGTGCAAATTTTACTCTGTTTCTCAATACAATGCTTATATACCGATGGTGTGCAACCAACCCATTTTACAAATACTGTTTTATTTTCATTTGCCTTATTAAGTAATTTCTTCACTTATATTTTTATAGTTCGCATATAAAATTGTTTCATTCTTCTACCAGCATTGAATTAAATCAACCTAAATTTCACTTAACGAGTGCTCAATTTTTCTTTCAACTGAATCATTCTGTTTCGGAATATAGGGTGCTTACAATATTCTTGATTCAGATTGTACTATTTTAAGCCTTTTTGTGGATTTATGTTCTTTGTTTTTGGGAATGGAACTTTAGTTTCGTATTGTTTGATTTTTTCATCGATATTATAGTCAAGACGTCTTATACTTTTATATTTCAGCTCATGCTATAAATCATTGTAATTAATGTCTTAATTTTTCATGCCTTTCAGCTAATAGGCGTCAGATTTCTTTTGCTGTTATAGCGTCAAATTAATATAAAGTGTCCTTTTGTATTGATAATTTGATTTTTCATTTTGAATCTTATTTAATCGCACCATTATTGTTAATATTTGCTTTATAACCCATTTCAGCTAGTACAGATATTGATATCAGGTTTGACGTAAAGTTTGGTACATATAGTGTCTCTTTTAATGAAAATTTTGAGAAATTAAATATTATATTTGCTTTTCCTAACATTTTTCTCTATTTTATCTTTTGGAGTTAATTTCAGTGTTCTTCTTCCGAGACCGTTTTCCCAATCATTTGGGGTCGGCCTTCCTTGTCCTGAGTTTCCACATCGGGCGATTTATGGCGAGATCTTCATTTAGGTCTTTCCAGTTTTATTTAATTTCAGTGTTATTCTTGTATAACATTAAGAACTATCTATGCAACATTTGTTATTGTCTTACTATTGGAATATTTGTTGATAAATATATCTCTATCTTTTTGAAATGTTATTTGTTAGTTTCATTATTGCTTTTATTCCTGAACCAACAATTCTCATTTTGGTAATGGGTCTCGCTGCAATATTTGATTTTATTGCATTTATTATCTTTTCTATCCAAATAATATCCTATCAAGGTTATCATGTGGTATTTTGTTATGAACAAAAAAATCGGGATACATTTTCTTCCAAGGTGTTTATTCTAAATTGTACTGCTTGTAGGTGGTAGGTAAGTTATCTCTCCGACGGGGTTGCGGAAGAATGCATTCGCGTGTTCGCAGCCCCGACAATCGGCGTGAGACGGAATACCGTGAGGTTTTAGTAGGTATACCGGGAGCTTCACTCTCAGGGAGTCCCACATAACCGTCCCGAACCTCCTCTGGTCGGGCGGTATGCGTAACGCATTTCCTCAGGTAAAAAAAAGGTAAGTTATCACTAGTTTTCATTGCAATTCTAAAGTTATTATATAATAGTGGAAGGTATACGAATTATATTGTAAGTAGAATGTCTTAATTATGACATCCATGATAACTTGTTAACAGTATAAAAAAATTAAATAACTCTCTGCTTTCAAAACTTGCTTGTTCAATACGTCCCATACTTTCGACGTTTCATATTTTTTTACTAATTCAATTTCATATAGTGAAATTAATAATAATAATTCTGTCCTTGCAATAAAGTCCTTCTTGTTTTAGCAATATCCATTAATGCGCTTTTAATCATGTAATGCCATTGTTCGTTTTTGATTAGAACGTTTTGAACTTGAATTTTCAGAGTATTGTATTTTAATAATCAACTCCATTGATTTTATTTATTTTTATTCCACGTGGCCATTTATAAAAACAGAATCAATTTTTCAAGTAGTTTTATTTGTAAGACACGATTTATAAATATAATATATTGATGGTATTAGTATCTTGTCAACTTTTCCACAAAGGTCAGTAACACCGAAGATCAGTAGAAAAAAGCCGGTTTCGTTGTATAACTAATTCCTAGAACGGTTGTTTTACGTGGACGAGTACAAAAGTTATAAAGTTTATTTCCGTATCTGCGACTATAATAAAACAATAATTGAAAGTCAATATATGTAGGTGGGAGTAGTTTATAAAAAAGAGATAGAAGTATTGAGTACTATTGCATAACAGAATTCATCGTCTCTTCTATAATTAAGCTTTATAAAAGAGCTTGTGCTATTAAATAGCAGCGCCACCGTCGGTATCGTTTGTGATCCGCCTGACTTCTCATTTCACAAACGACCACATCATTCGTCGCTATTTCTGGTTTGTTTTTAAAAACGATTTAAGATCTCTTATTCTAGATCCGCAATCTCTGAGTTCGATGAAGTTGTAATAGTCGCCAATAACGTTGCTGGTAAATTTTTCGACTTTTAAATTGATACCAATTTTCTAACAAAGAAGTGCCAAATCCTTATATTTTTAACGACAGGTTATATCGGATTTGTTCCATCTAAAGTCCACCATGTCTATCTTAGCGCTTAGAACTCACATAATCCCATGAATGCGTTCGTACACTTCCGCGAACTCGCCAGCGCCGGCTGCATGCTGCGTGTCCCTCTTAGCGCATGTAAACCTACTGTATCTCCCTTCTGGTAAGATGCGCTGGGAATGCAACGTGCCTTGCTTTCTGGTCTTTAAGCCTCACATAGGGAACGAACCCCTCCCCCCCTCTCCCCAAGTCAGTCTCCTACAGTCCATGGCACCCAAGACCATAAGATCTTAAACTCCCTCTAAGCGGATCTGGTGTTATGCTCCGCATCCGAACGAAATTTGATCGCAGAAGATCGATACATTCCTCCGCCTCGCGACCCCGCCATCGCCATATCTGAGGTACGATACAGCTTAGTGGCGAAGCATTGGGAACGCGGCGAATTACAATGCCGGAGGCGCTTCTCTCGCCTATACCGCCTCCGCAGTCCATCGGCATATATCCGAGGTAGGCTCAAACCCACAGAACGATCACCTCGAGCCGGCCCTGTTATTTTCTATTTATTAATAGGACCAGGCCGTGTTATTTTTAATTTGTTAATTCGTTCTCTTTATCATGTTATGAGAGGACCTTGCCACATCTTTATTCAATATTGTTTATTATGTACGTTTTCTTAAGTCAGCCATGTTAGTTCTTTCTCGCCTCACTGTGGGTGACCAGGTCACGGTTAATATACCCTCCTTCGCCACCGCAAGGCCATACTTCGTTATATAGCTTTGTTTGTCTCTGGAACTCTGGATTTCTACCAAACGAATAACGGCTTCTTTATCTTATAATAAAGTTGGAAGGCTGTTAGTATCAATAATATTATTCATGAGAAATGTCAGCCAGATACGTTCTAGCTTTTTCGCTAGCTGTCACAATTTGATATCTTTGGCTAATCCATGACTCAACCTACATACTAACACAACACCTCAGTAGATCCTCTAGTGCTAGTTTCTCCGTCGTTATAAACATCACTGGAATATTCCAATAAAATATTTTCATTAAATAATTATTTTTATATAAAATGGCTGATTCGGGACGATATTGTAGATATATATAATATGTTTTAATTTGATGCAGTCATTGTAACTATATATGCTAGCGCTCAACCAATCTGCATATATTAATAACGTTGTCCTCTTGTGGTCCTATATACACACTTTCTCGTTTGTAAGTTGAGTCTTAACATCATTTTATTGATATAGGAAGTCTGGCAAATCTTTATACCTTCTTCTGTGGTTTCTGTCTCAATAACCAGAAAGAAAGATGCTGATTTATTGGAAATTTTGAAATGATTATTTATTTCTTTAAGAAATTCATTGATCAACCTTTAATTTGACCCTGTAATCGGGTCATCGTCAACATATAAAGCCACAATAGACTTACCAGCTTGACTTTACTATATAAGCAAAGATATGATTGCTTACATTAAAACCAGTTTTTATAAAGACGTTCAAAATACGTCGATTTAAAAATCTTGGAGCTTACTTTAAGCACGTGCTTCAAAACCATGTAAACTCTTCTTTAATAAACGGACTCCACTAGATCCATCGTCATAATCTTCGGGTTGTTTCAAGGAGATCTCTTTATCTACTGACCTACAGAAAAAAAGCGGTAGAATCGACAAACTTCATTATACACATTTCTTCGCTTACATTTATATAGCTGACAACAGCGCTAACTGTTAAAATGTTAACTACCGAACTAAACGTTTGATAAAAGTCAACGCCTTTTCTCTGCTTAAATCCTTTAATAAGCAATCTCGTTTTACATTTGTCAATTGAACCGACAGCGTTCAACTTGACTTTAAATACCATTTTGCACGTTAGAGTCTTTCTATTCTTCGGATGTTTGTTTATAATCTACGTATTGTTTTCTTTTAATGAGTTTATATTGGCTTTCCGTAGTACTCTCTCTCAGGATTTAGCACAGCTTCTTTTAACGTACTTGGTTCTGTATATGTACTCCAGTTTGTGTTGAGTACGTAATCTCTGAATTTTTTCGCAAGACAAAACAATGAACGATCTCTCATAACGCTTTCAGCTTGCTTGTGAAGTTCAGATTCTGAAATCATAGATTCTACTTGATCTTTACCTTTTTTTTTTTGTTTGCGCGGGGAAAATGCATTGCTGCACCGTACCCCCCCGTGGGAAGGGGGGCGTGTGTGGGGCTACCGGCGCCCTGAAAAGGGCACTTTTCCTGGAAATTGGCCCA